>JAOBYE010111228.1:6789-19516 GCA_025403585.1 Parazoanthus swiftii | reverse complement strand
TATTGCAAATAATTTATACAGTGTTGTTAAAAAAATTGCTTTTCGGTGGGCTTCTCGACTAAAGTTCGCAGATAACAATTTTACATCGCATGTTCTTTCATTTACCAAATCGCATGTACTTCTTACGGGTGTATCTCTTGAGACAAAATGGCAAGAAAGTCAGTACAGGTATTTTAAGAACATATTTAAGAACATTTGTGGCTGATATCCCGAAAATATTTAAGAACGTTTAGCGTCAGTCGAAAAATTCCACGTTCTTATAAAAAAAGAGTGTATCATCCCTGGGTTTGAAGCAATGAAGACTTTTTAACATTCGGCTGAACAACATTTTTTGTCGCCTATTTCGATACAAAATAGTATTTATTGTAGCAAAACTTTACAAGAGAGTTAAATCAGCTTTTCGTTAAAAGTTTTGTTTAGCACACAAATTTGAAATGTTTCCAAACGTTTCCGAACTAAACCGAAGATTAACTTGGACTTTAAACGTACTATTTTAGAATTTTGAGAAAGAAAAATAGCTGATTAACTTATACGATGTGCTCTGCGTTTTTCAAGGAATTTAGATTTGTCCGTTATTGAAAAGTATGGCGAGCATTTGAAGAAGACAGGCGTCCGAGGAGTTTTCGGTAAGTAAGCTGCGCATGCCTGACCACTGACCGGTAAGATGTGGGCTCTGAGTCAAGATATCGACTGGTTTTACTCGAGAGAAAAAATTAACGCCACATACTCACACTGATTGCATTATTTCTATCTGTAAAACTGTTTAACACATTTTATTCATCTCTTTTTAGAGACTTGTGCATGAGTGCTTTTATGGCAAGGTAGCATGAGTTGTTTTTTGTTCAACAGCGTCAAACTTGAAAGGTTGTTTTGCTACGGATCGTTGTTAGTTCGTGCTTCTCAAAGTTCCACTTTAATTTTGTTTAGCGAAGAAACTGTAGAAGAAAACATCTAAATCCGCAAAAAAATACCTTTGATCAATAGCATCTGCTAATTCAGGCCAGGACGGTTATTTTTCTGCGCTTACTTCGAGATGGTGGACAGTCGTGGCTTTTAAAATGTTCCTATAGTCATGTAATAGAACTAATTTAAAGATACAGCTAAAACTTCTTTGTTCTCACAAAAATGAAAACAAGGGTTCGGTGTAAGTATGAGTATCAGGTATCAGTATCTTGAAGTGGAATGAAAATTTTCAAGGCAAGGAATGTTGATTAGTTAAGATTTTGAGTAACTGCAATCTAACTTTAAAACAGAGAATCCATACGTACAATCTGCTTGCCGAAAAATGCAGTTTGGTATGCTTGCAAGAAAAATTTAGTTTCCTATTCCCAGTTATCGCTGACTGCAATGACTATAGACTCATACACCACATAGCTCATGTCTAAATTCATTTGGTATTTATGTTTATTTAACAACAAGTCTAGGTTAACGCTAAAAAATCGAATTTGTAGTCATTGAATTCAGCGGCAACTACCAAATACGAAACGATACTATTTTAAAACGCTGTTTTAAATGAGTTAGAACATAGCTGGCAATTTTTCGCGCGCTTTTTGTATGGCGCGAGCGTGCATCTATAACCAAAGTCTTTCAAAATGAAAACGAAATACTAATTGAAGTCGACGAAAAAGAACTGGAAGGAGAACTACATAACTTCAATTCAGATATGGATTTCCTTTTCTAAAAAAATGCAGCCGGTCAACAGCAGTTGGTAACCCTGAGTGACACGGAAATGGACGACTGAAACGTTGCAAAGCCGAAACGCCGAAAAAACAAAAAAAGATTACTAAGTGACAATATTCTAAAAGAAATGGTCCAGCTGTGCGTCTATCGAGTTATAGATGCACTTGGGAAGTTGAGAAAGCACTGGAGAAGCTAGAGAAGAACTCGGGTTCGCCTCGTGTCACTCAAACGCTTCTCTCGTGTTCTCCCAACTTCTCGCGTGCATCCATAACTCGATAGACGCACGCTAAGCAAGGACCATTTCCATTACGTGCTGTATTCGTTTTGCAGTTGCGGGTGCCACGGGGGAAGGACTGCTAATGACCTTAGAAGAACGAAAACAGCTTGCAAAGGAGTGGGTTAGAATCGGAAAACAAAAGTAAGCGAAAACCACCTTCAGATCAATGCGTGCTGAAAGGCATTAAAGAAGTTAGGAAACCCTCTTTGATTATAAATATCCGTCTTTTTAAACATGTAAGTGAGGGGGTAACCAGTAAGGTTTGGCCGGTGAGCACTAACAAGCAGGTATACTGATATAAATGTGATAAGGTAAACGGTGCTCTACAAATATCCTAAGTAATACTTTCTGAGCGAAAGCCCTAGAAAACCAAGTGGCCCACACGGAGATCTAGAAAGAAAAAAAATATCTGACCCCGTGTGTGAATACATATCTCCCTGATTTCAAACAGACCTTTTTTTCCTCTTCTTACTCTCTAGACTTGATCATGTCATTGTGAATGTGGGGTCAGAAAATCAAAGGAACACCATAACATTGGTAAGACATTGCGTGACATTGTCAAAACTTTTGTTTAGTTATTTTCTTATACAGAAAGTAAGGGCGGAGAATTAAAGGTACACTGCAACAAGTTTTTAAACATTTTGCGTGACATTATTATAACAATTATGCTACTTCTTCGAGATATTACTGTAACGTAACGGTTTTTCTGAGTTCTATTATATTATACTCAGAGGAACATTATACAACTGGTGACATCTTAATTTGGCGTGGCATTGTTTAAAGCATTAGTATGGTATCCGTGACATAACTGTAAAATAACGCTGTTTTCAGTTCCGTTCACGACCTGTAAGGTACGTGTTGCGTGACATTACTGTAACGTAACGCTACTTGTTGCTCCGTTCACGACCTGTAAGGTACGTACTGCGTGACATTACTGTAACGTAACGCTGTTTGTAGCTCCGTTCACGACCTGTAAGGTACGTACTGCGTGACATTACTGTAACGTAACGCTACTTGTTGCTCCGTACACGACCTGTAAGGTATGTACTGCGTGACATTACTGTAAGGTAACGCTATTTGTAGCTCCGTTCACGACCTGTAAGGTACGTACTGCGTGACATTACTGTAACGTAACGCTGTTTGTAGCTCCGTTCACGACCTGTAAGGTGCGTACTGCGTCATGTTATTATAACTTAACGCTTTCTTCAGTTGTGTTCAAGACCTGTAGGGTACTGCGTGACATTGCTGTTACGTAACGCTTTGTCACGATACGCTTACTGATGATACGTTCATTCCAATTGAGGCAAAACACGCTGAAGAAGTTGGAGCAACTGCCATCGGAGTTTTGCCTCCGTCTTTCGTCAGACCGGCCACTGCAGGTGAGGCATCAGTGATAGAAAGTCTTCCTTCTTCCTTCCAATCTGATGTTAGAAATAAATCGTTTTACATGTTGGCTTTGCTATAAATATGCTCTTTGAAACCCTGTAAAGCATGCACGTAAAGAATGGCCACTTTGCGTATCAGACATAGAGGCAGGGGCATAACTTCCTAAACCCAAAGTATGCAAACATGTTCTAAAATTTTTCAGAACAAATAATACACATCCTTTTACTGCAAAGAAATAAAATCATACAGATTTCAAACTACCCAATAAATAATTATGTTTTAGACTTTTACAATAATGACTATTTCCCTTTTTTGCATATTAGGACTACATGTGTGAAAAAAGAAAATAATGCTTTGGGTCCTCGACCATGAATAGAATAGATATAGTGTTCTTTGTTGTAGGTTTTCGTTTAACGTTTGGGTTGGCTTACAGAATTATGTAAACACTAGAAGACTAGTTTTCCACTAAATCTCCAGGGACTCAAAAGACCAATGGCGTGGCGGCCATGTTGGTGGACACAACAAAAGAACAACTCCGATTGTTATTGTACACCAACATGGCGGCTATGACGTCACATGCAAACCACCCAAAGCCGTATGACTGTGTTTGTATTAATTGCATTACTTGTTTACTCTGTATTTGTTACAGAAGCCTTGGTTGAATACTTAAAGCCAATAGGGTTGGCTGCACCAAAAACTCCACTTATTTACTATCATCTCCCCACATTGTCACATGTAACAAGTATGTATTCATCTTTGGTTCAAGTTACTTATATCTATAACATCTACTGTTATGTTACGGATACACACCGTGATGAGTGTTGATAACCCTAGAAATCGTCAGTTCTTTTGCTAAACACGAAAGCTTGAAGTAGGGGAGGTGGCCGTCTTGAAGCCCACATGATTTTTCAAACTTATTAATTTCCGTACAAACAATGGTCAATTAGCTAGCTGCTTATGCCATTGTAAAAATAGAAAGTTTCAAAATGGCCACCTTCTTGGATTTTCGGCCGACGTCTTGAGTTTTCGACCATCGTATTTTTCGGATTATTTTTGAGTGATGTTGTTGAAAATAGTCGGAAAACATTCTATATAGCTATATGCTAACGTTATCAAATAACTAAAAGTGATAAACAAATCGCAATTTTATGATTTTGTAAACTTCAAAAAGTTACCGTAACGGATAACTTCATCTATTTAGTGCCAAAAGATGTGTTCATAATGAAAAACGATTTTTCAAAAGCTTTTGGGAATTGGTCAAACGGCACACATTTGAGGTCCAGTTAACCGAAAGGGGGAGGGGGTAGCCTCGTCCCCAGTCAACTCTTCGGCTCGTTTGGTCGGCACGGTCGGTTGCTTGTTTTTGCAAGGCGCGGTTACCTTTGTCTTGATACACGCCGAGCGAGCGAGCTTCGCCTTCCGCCATCTTGAAAACGAAGCGCTGAGTAACCTCGCACGGAGCGGCCGGATAGAGGAGGATGCCTGGGGACGAAGCTAGGGAGGGGGATCAAACTGACGCCCTAATGTTTTTTCATGGCTAATCAGGTACTAAATGGGTTTATTTGAGCTTGGACTCTTCTAAACTGGTTGTTCTAACATAAGACCGCATATTCTATTTCCGGTATTGCGAGATACTAGCCGAGGCTAGACTTTGAAATGATGGAGGGTTTCAATCCCCTCCCAACACTCACCCCCAACCCACCCCCCTTCCTCTCCATTATCTCTTGGTTCCGCTCTCCCTGTTTGCTTGGTTTTGCTATATACAAGGTACTCAACCATTTATTATAAACGTCTCGTTTTGCTGTTATACTTAGTCTGTATGGAGGATTTTTTGACAGCCTCGGTTGGAAATCTGCCAACATTGTGTGGAATAAAGTACTCAAGCATGAACCTGATGGACTTTGGACGCTGTATCGTCCACAGTGAAGGGAAATACCAAATGCTATATGGAGCAGACGAGGTATTCACTCTTTTTATTTTAATCTATATAACAACGAAATACGAAAAATCTGTGTATATCAAGGCCCTAAAATATGGAATATTCGGAGTCAAGTCAAGTCAAGTCAGCTTACATTGGCCAGCTTACATGGACTTGAGCTGTTTTTGAATGACTTGTTTGCGCGAATCAGTTTTAATAGCAATTTTTCTGGTTTGTTTCTATATTTGGACAATGCTTTATTTATTGTTTTATCATTTGTTTTGATAATTATGATAGTTTGTTTGAGCATGAGTTTAATCTAATAATTTATATACTGATAAATGTCCTAATATTTTCCTCTATTTTCTCCATTTAGCAAAGCCTAGGAGCCTTAGCCATGGGAGCCAAAGCTTTTGTTGGAAGGTAGGAGTGAAGGGGTCTCGTGTTTCTTTGCAAAGTATTAACATAACATTTCTCTTTCTCCTCTTCCTCCTTCTCCTTCTTCACCTTCACCTCATTCTCATTTTTTCCCTTCTCCTCCTTTTCTCTTTCTCCTCCTCCTACTTCTTCTCCTTTTTCTCCTTCTCCTTCTCCTTCTTCTTCGTTCTTCTCCTTCTCCTTCTCCTTCTGCTCCTTCTCCTTTTTTCCTCCATCTCCTTCTCCTCCTACTTGCTGTCTTTCTCTTTCTTCCTCTCTTTCTCCCTCCCCGCCTCTTCCTCCTCCTCTTTGCCTTTCTCAATCACCTCCTCCTCCTCCTCCTCCTCCTCCTCGTCCTTCTCCTTCTCTTCACCCTTCTCCATCTTTTTCTCTAACTCCTTGTCCTCTTTTCCTTTTCTTTCTCCTTCTCCTCTTCGTCCTTCTCTTCTCCTCCTTTTCCTCATCATAATCATCACCCTGATTTACTTTACAAGATAGTTACAGTTCAACTTCAAGAATATTCTTTTAATCCGTTTTAATTTGTTCACAATGGGAAGACGTTAAATCATTTGACTGTTCATTTTGTCTTCCCGTGGCATTTTGCGTACATTTTAAAAGTAACTTGGAAAACAAAGGGTTATATAAAATGAAAACCATAAAGTGTCCTAATGTCAAAAATTGAATATTTTGGTGTCGCAAAAGATAAGTTCGACAAGGAGTTAGAAAGTCTGCCGAAGTCTTGTAATCTTCAAGAAGTTGGGAAGTTAGCTGAAATGTAACCTATGTTTAGTTTTTGTTTTATATATGTCAGTCCTTATTTTGTATTCAGCACATACAACTACGCTGGAAATCTTTACAACCGAATGATCGATGCTTTCAACAAGGGAGATGTCCAGACAGCAAGAAAGGAACAGGTATCAGTTAGTTATTATATATAGTAATGTAAATAATAAAAACAATAATCAGTATAGTAAAAACAGTAATAATAGTTCGTTCAACTTAATACTTATCTTGGTAGATTTTCCAAAAGGTAACTGCTCGCGATAATTGGTGCGAATGCAACGATTCCCGCTCTCCCAAACTGACCTCTTTTAAACACTTTATAAATATCTTAACTCTTTTGAAACGAAGCCAAATCTAAGGAGTCGCTATCGTGTTTGCTAATCGATTTAGATCGAAAACTATAGGGGCAAGTTACGTGTTTTTTTTTTAAACAAATTTTAACTGAACTCACCGGAAAATACTTTTAAAATCACGCTATAATACTTTATTTCAACAGCGTTTCTTGAGCGAAATAAATCGATTAGAAACAAAAATGTTACGCTAAATTGAAAGATCATAAATCTCCTTGTATTTTTTTAAAAGAAAAATTGCATCAATTGTGGAGAAGGCAAACCAAAGTTACGGAGGTTTGAAGTTAGGCAAAACGTGACAAAATGAGGCCATTGCTGTCCAACGTTACCCTCCTTGTGGAAAACTGATCCAGTCAGATGACAACTGCGAACAGCTTTCTTTTAGGATTTCGCTTCTTTTCATCTATTGGTCTAGCAGCGTTATGTCACAACACTGTCGACTGCAATGGCTGTCACACCAGTGTTTGCACCGCTTTTACACTGATGTATCTCCAGCCGCTCCGGTTCCTCCTTTGTACCAAGATGACGTGACTGCTGATTTTGTTAGTCACTTGTCAGTAGATTCAAAAGACTCAGTAACGTAAATTTTAACAGAAAAATGTTCTTTTTCCGTTTCAGTACAGATCTCAAGCTCTCGTTCGTGTTCTTGTAAAATATGGTAAGTAGTTATTTAGTCAAGGTTGAATTTGTGTAGAAGCTGTTGGTTAATGGCCGCATCGCACTCCTGGAGTTTTGAAATTTTCTTCCAGAGCCCTGAAAAGCTTCTGGAAAAACAGATAACTTCCTTGTACTCCTGGAAAACTCCTGGAATTTTGAAGATTTTTTTTTTAACAAAGCAAAACCTGCAGAAGCATCATGATTGTGTTTCTGGAAGTTTTTTTTCCGGGGATTTTGGGCATTTTTGTCTTGTTCCGCTTCGACCGGAAAGCTGAAAAAATTACCTGATGTTGTTTTGTCTTTGACAAGAGAGATTTTAGGATTTGGTGGTCCTGGAAAAATAAACTTTATACCCTGGAGATTTCCTGGAAAACTCCTGGAGTTTTGTTATCATCCGTCAGTGAGCACCATGTTGGTAGTTCATTAAATCGACTGATGCTGCTTAGTCACTGCATTTGCTTCCTAACAGGTGGCACTAACGCTGTACAGAAGGAGATTATGAGGGTGCGAGGGCTAGACATGGGTCAGACCCGTCTACCAGTTCTTCCCCTGGCTAAAGACCAGGTGGCAGCTTTGAATAAAGACCTGACCGAAATTGGGTTTCTAAACTGGTGCTAATCCCGTTGTCAGTCTTCCTTTTGGCTGCATCATGGACTACTCAAGCTTATATTCCTTGTACGGCCGACGTGGTGTGCTTGGTGTGAGCTAATCCTAAGGGACAATGAGTTTATGGGAATTCATCGACCCTTTAAAAGTGGTTGTAAACTAAAATAGGTAATACATAAATGTTTAAAGCGCCTTCGTTTTAACTGGGGAACATGTAACAATAATTATTAATTTTCGACTTTAAATTTGCCTTAGATTTATACTTATTTAAAATGAAAAGAACTGATATGATTATTGAAAAACACTGAGCGAGCCTCTGAAGGCAAAAGTGTAGCAAGAACGATGTCTTCGGAGGCTTATTAGTTATCTGAATCAGACATGTTTGATATTATATATTGATTCTCTTAATAAAAATGGCTACGTCTCAACTTCTGAAATCTGCGAGATTCCTGTGTTTGTACAGTTTTACTGGGAAAGTAGTTTGGCAGGTTTGCTGTTCATTAGACACTTGTTTTAATTAAAATAACAACCAAATATTTTGCCTCAGTTGTTGGTAAATTGTTCTTGTTTCTAGACACAAAATCAACTACAGTTGTGCACTCCTTTCCATGCGTTGGGACATCAGACGAACAGGAAGTGAAAGACGTTACTTCACAAGGAAGTAAATTCCAAATCCTAACAGTTCTCGGAAAAATGGAATAGTTTAAGGCTAGTTCATTTCCTGCTGCTAGTATGTGAACTTGTGCGTGTCAAATTTCTAAAGTAATTGTTTTTAGAACTCTTTTCTAAATTTTAAAAGCTGTTACGCACCAGTTACATTTACGAGAACAACTTCATTAAGAATAATGAGACCCAAACTGTCCAAAAACGTGGAACAATTTCAGAGCATGTGCTCAAGCTGCAACTCGGAACTATAATAAACTGTCTATGCTGAGAAAAACTATACCATTCTATATCTTCTGTTGTTGGAAAGCATACTGAGTACACGGTAGTTCTTGGGAGTTCTTGCGCTTTGCCCTGGAATAATGACATTTAACTAAATCAAACTGACATTAGAAATAATGCCTTCGTTTTTCTAGTTTGTTGTAGCCTAAATGTGCAACAAACAGCAACAAAGGTGTGAGATATTGGAAACTATTGCACACAGTCTGAAAGTAAAACATACCAGCACTTTGATGTTTTTTATCTGTCGGATCTATTAGTCTCAGCCCATTTTAATTACCTTTGTATTCGTCTTTTAAAGAACTTTAATTACAGGGCTCCATTTGAATGGCAAGTCATTTACCCCACGCGCCATCGAGACGTTTGTCCGGGGGCGTGTGATCAGGGGAGTATGAAATTTATGTAGAACTTCTGACGAGTTTAGTTCTTGAAGTGACTGCATATCTCAATACAAAAACTATTTGATTAAACTAGATTCTGTGGTAAAAACCTGGCTCACACTTTGATTTGAGACAAGCACAAAATTAAGTGTAAGGAATACAAATATCAAAGGAAAAGTCGACACAGGAATACAAAGCACGCGGCGAGATGGAACAAGCTCACGCCAACGTCTCCGTCTTTGTTTTTTCCTTTGACATTTACTTCTTCTTTCGGTTATACTTCCGTCGCAATGCAAAACAGCCCTTAAATGAAGTGATGAAAGCCCAAGCGAAAATTCAGAGGACAAGCTATAGTTAAAGTTGATTTAAATTTTAACAAATGAATCTAACAATCTACCCAGAAAAACGACCTTGATACAATATCCTTTGTAACAACGAACAATAAAGTTATAAACAATGCACTCTAAGACAAAGAGAAAGTAAAGAGATGTTTGCATCCATAAGACGGACTCTTCCACGTAGCCCTCACCACATCACGGGGTTATCTCACTCTTCTCGAGAAGTCTCAGGGCCCTATCGAATCCCCTGCGATAGCATTTCAAGAGACTTAGGCCAACGGCTTAACGTCTCTGCTGTCCACGGACAGTGTGGCGAAAGAAGGTCACACAAAGGTGAGCCCTCGAGCAGGACGGGGAATACACCCAAGATATCAGTCCTTGATACGTTAGCAGTTAAATATCTCGGCAACTGTATTAACCTCGCAAACAACTGTCTTTGATTAAGAGCATTGTTTTCCCAGCAAGAAATATTTATACTACATATAAATTAAGAGACGCGTGTGCACGTAAATTTCCTTCTAAACGTTGCACCAAGTAATGATGTCAAAGGTTTTGAAAAGAATTTGTAAACAGATGAGTATTTTTAACTTGAACATGACGTTAATGGCCTGTAAAGACATGCTCGTTGAACTTGCCGGCGATCTTTTTATAGATTACTTAGAAACAAACTGCTTGAGGTGATACGTTTGATCAAAGGTTTCTGTGTCAAAAAATACTTCCCCAAAAGTCTATCGAGTTGATTTTTGTGGTGAGTTTGTTCGCTATAAAAGCAAACCACTTAACTTTTCCGCTTTCACTTTTTATTGAGGCGGTATAATAACATCTTTATTATTGACACTGAAAGGTTTAAATACTGAACGATTTTCCGCCATGGTCATCCGGTGATCGATTAAACTTTAAATTGTCATGAGTGCAAGAATTAAACCAATTATGAAGTATTTTAACTTAAATATGCTAATTTTAATGGTTTTTGGTCCAAAACCTTAGTATGGCAGCGATGACTCAATAAAAACCAAAAAAGATCAGTCTTCAAAATATATTATTTAGTTCAAATCTGTCTTACAATCTTTTTGTTCCTGAACGCTATAATGTTTCCATGCTTCATTTTAGTTATTTAGTGTTTCTGTACGCAAGTTACCCTTTAGCCTACATGGCCTGAATTGATTAGCCCTTTCCTTTAGGTGGTAACTGCGTTTTATTATTGTATTTAACTCTATTATTAGCACGACACCTGATCAGTCAAGTTTCATGTTGGTACGGATTTGATCTCTGTTCCTCACTGAAGCTCTATATCTGTTTACACGATGATTTCTACTTAAAGACTATTAAGGGTAATCAGTTTAACTAATAGGCAGGCTTAATTTGGTTTTATCATTATTTGTAAATCCTCACGCAATTCAACTATTGGCTGCAAGTATTTCACGAGACTTTATACGAATAATAGTTTGCTTCAACTCCGTTTTTATACTTTTCAGTTCGTAACTGGAAATAATACCGATCGTCATTTTGGTGGTATTTTTCCATGCTGTACGTTTTGTGACCACTTGCGTTGTCACCTTTTGACTATCAAAGTATCTTTAGCAAATTGCGTTGTCATGTATAGCGCAGTTAGTCCCAGAAATTTGGTTTATCAACTGGAGCGTGTATGAATCTCCTTTGATTTCAGTGGGGTTCAGTTTTTTGTTCAGTGCCGATGCAGTATGTAAGGTACTTTGCTTCTATCTCAGGTAAAATGATCGTAAAGGTCAGGTTTTGTTTTCGTTATATGAAGTTGATGCAAACAATCGAGTAGTCACGGGATAACCACAATAAAATTTTAGGAGGCGGGCGGGTGATTCAGAAGTGTATGTACAATTTCTGACGACTTTTCATCTTGAAGTGACTCCATAAATATATTTAAAGCCTGCTTCACACTTCCGATTATGAGTTCAAGCAGGAGAAATTTAAACAACAAAGGAAATACAAAGAAATACCCGAAGCGTGTGACGAGATGGAACAAGCCAACGCCAACGTTCGCTTGTTGTTTCCTTTGGTATTTACAATTTCTTGTGGCTAAACACTTACACCTACTGGCCTATATCACAATATGATTTAGCCTTAAAGAGTTATTTTTGAAAAGAGATTTGAATGACGGCAGCCCAAACGAAAACTCAGAGGCAAGTTAATATATTTATAGTTGATTTACCTTTTAACAAAAGAATCGACCTATCTACAGAGAGAAACTTGATACAATATTCTTTATCAATTAAAAATGAACGATGCACCCTAAAAGAGAAAGGTAAGGTAAAGAGATAATGGTACCTATAGTATAGGACGTATATGACCCTCGTAACATCACCGGAACTAACCCACTGTTTTCGAGAAGTGTGTGAGTTCTCTTGAATCCCCTGCGATAGCTCTTCAGGAGACTAGGCCAATGGCTTGACGTCACTATGTCGAAGGAAGGTCGCACCCGATACTTCCTTGTTATGTTGGCAGTCAGAGATTTTGCCAGCTGCGCTCACCTCGCACATTAAAAGGTCTTAAGATAATTGCTTTCCTAGCAAGAAATATTTATACTACATGTAAAATTTAAAAACGTGTGCATGCAAGTTTCCTTCTATGCGCTGCACCTAGCAATAATGTCAAAGGTTTCGAAAACAATATGTGAACAAGTAAGTATTTTTAGCGCAACACGTTTGAGGCCTGTTAAGACATGCTCGATAAAAGTGGCGGTGTTCTCTCTAAAGACTTCTTGGAAATTGATCAAGGAATTCAGTGTCAAAAAAGTCCCTCGTGTTGACTTTTTGTGGTGAGTTTGTTTGCTTTAAAAGCAAACCAATTTAACTTTTCCGCTTGCATTTGCTTTTTATTAAGCGGTTACAATACATCTAGATTAACACTAAAAGATTTTTTTAAATACCACTGCGGAGTTCCACTCAATAAAAACCAAGAAAAGATCTATCTCAAAGTATAACTTAAATTAAACTTATTCTGCACATCTTTTCTTTTTG
>JAOBYE010111117.1:0-18076 GCA_025403585.1 Parazoanthus swiftii | reverse complement strand
CTTCCAGGCTTCTTAGGTTGTAATGACAGGCGTTTTGTGCTGGTAAGAGGTGGTGCAGTTTGTTTTCCCTGTCCGTAATTGCTTTGTTGAATAGCGTGTCAGTAAGAAGTTGATGGCGATCGGACAGGGGAGTTAAACTAGCCTCAACCAAAACATCCTTTTATGAAAAGGGATAGGAAGGTGATTCTCATCGCCCGTCGTTGTACGCTTTCTATATCATTAGACAGATACGCTGGTAAGCTGTCATGGAATACGGGGTAGGCGTATTCTGTGATTGGATGAATGCAAGTCCTGTAGAACGGGATCAGTTCTTGGATGTTTCACCCCGGAAAGTTTTAGGTGGGACAGCCAATATAGGCGTTTTCGTAATTTCTTCACGACTTTTTCGATATGACAGTTCCATTTTATAGGTTGTCTGACAGTCAATGAGGCCTAAAACTTTGGCTTTGGGAATAACTTCAATGTCTTTGCCGTTGACAGCAATAGAGTAGGATAGCAGTAGGGGAAAACTAAATTCCCAAAAATTGGATTGCTCTCCATTACAGTTATTTATGATGTCATTTCTGATATATAGCTGTGGGCATATACAAATCTACTCACAGCACTTGGTTGGCCTAAAGTTTAACTGAAGCGCCACAAATTCCTAACAAATTCCTAACAATACTGTAAATATATGCAATGTTAGTCCAGATTTTAACCTGACACTTACATGTATTGTTAATAAATTTCAATTTATTACAATTGGTACATTAATAAGATAAAAATGGGAAACCGATATGTATCACACAAATGTTGCCTGTACATGTACCGTACATACATTTAAACTGTGATTGGAACTTACTTTAGCTTGATATTTACTTTGTCTCAAACACACCAGCTGGGGTAGCTGGAAAACACTGACAAAAGAATATTTCGCCCTGTAAATGTGCTCCTGATCTGATGAGCGATATTTTTTTGTTTCAAATTGCAATTAAGTCATGCATACACATGTACAGTGGCAAAAAAACTGTTGAAACTTAAGACAGTGCACCGATGGTCTCAAATTCCACATTAGTTTCACTTTAACTTCACAGTTTTGAATAACATAGCAATTCACCTCTTCACGTAATCTCTTGAAACTCAAGCTTTGGATGCGCAACCGCTGGCATCAAAACCACAGGCTCCGTTCAATCTGAACAGCTCCAGCGACTTATCCTCCCGGGCATAACTTTGTCTCAAATCCCCACCAAGGGGGGGGGGGGGGAATTAGGTTGACTCCAGCATTTGTTTTCCGAGAGAGTTCTGTGCCTTGCGCACCACGATGAAGACGTGCCAAACCACAAAATACACGACAATTGAATAAAATTAACGTAAACATTGTAACAAAAATACCTTACCACTCCATTCTCACCTTAAAAACACGAGGTATCGCAAGCGCCAAAACCATATTCTCAGTTTACTGCGGATTACTAAGGGTTGTTGATCGACACTAAAAGAAACAAGAAAAAATACTTTTAGTAGAAGTCTTTGTTCTTAAGCCGGGCGAGCTTTAGAAGCTTACAATAGTTCAAACGCTTGGTCTCGTTTGACTGCCAACTCTTTTCAAATCGCGGCATTTGAACATGTTTTCCTCTAGATTCATGAGTTAAGTATGGCGGCCGACCAGCTCTCGTCGGCTCTCGGTCATCTTCGTTGAGAGCTCGACGGTTTATAATTGACAAAACTTTAACTCGAAACGTCTCACGTCTCTTGTGGTGAAGTTACGTTGAATGATCGATGATATACGAACCTAAAGGGAACATCTACTGGCTGCTAGTTGCCTTTAAACCCCCCCTCCTTTCCTCCATGCATGAGATATTTTCCAGTGGCAGATAAAGTCTAAGATTAAACCGGAAAATGTTTTCAACCAGGATGAAAAATACATGTCAAAATAAGGCAGTATAATTTAGAAGAGTCCACGATTTAAGTTTACACCTCGTTCAATAAGTTGTTTCTCGACATATACAGTCAACCCCAACACTCAATCCGCCCCCGCAAACTGACGGTTTGAGCAAAGTCAACGATCGTTTAATGTAAACAATAACTGTGATATCTCAAACTTTCAAGTTTGTGTCGTTATAAAATTTGTTAACTCTCCCCAACATTTAAAGACAGTTCCTCCGGCCGTGTCGTGATTTCGAAAACTTAAAACTTCAAAACAGATTCTATAATTGCATTCCGGCGAATTTTGGCCATAGATCTGTAACTTGAGCGGACTATACCAATAATGATATTCTATATGATTATATACTTTTTCAGAATACCACTCGGCAGTTTTTGTTTATTAAAAGACTACAATTTTCGATTTTTTTATGGATTGAGTGGTGGGGAACGTCAATATATCGTGATCAGCTACATTTTGGCGGATATAGATGCCAAGGGCGCGAAAAACGATTTCATGCAAACAGCTTATCATTTCCTGTAATTAATTAGAATAAACTTTTCATTTCTGCAGCATATTTTGCCGTGATATTCACTTGATCGCAGTGGGTGACGCATTTTTTCATTATACGCCTCGACATATATCCGTGTCCTAGCTAAAACATCCCCTATTATAGTACAGGCCTTTGGCAGCCATTAATTTCATGAGTTTCTGCATCACTCTAATAAATTTTTAAAAAGCTTGAACATTTTTTCTGCTTTTTCGACTACGATAGTATTTTAAAACTAGCTTAGCGATTTGAAGGGGCTTTTTTACAGCATTTAAATAATTACCGAGACAATTCACACAGCAGGCTTTAGCAAAATGCGTTTGAATTATTCCAAGGAAATTTTCTCTTCATCAACTCCGATGAGATCGCGTATCAGTCATGCTTAGCCTTTATTAGAACAGTGGAGGGTCCTTGTGACACAATCAGATCTTAATTCTGTAATTGCTGGTTTACCATTTAATACTGGCTACATGCGGAGCAACTTATTAAAATACGGTATGAAACAGTTGTTCTCTTCACAGTATGCAAAATAAGGTGATGCAAATCTCAAACTGTTGACGACAAGATCAGTTCAATCCAGAGAAAAGATAGCCCCTTGATGCGTGAGAAGGAAGAAACGATCAACGCGGAACAATTCACGAGAGCAGACAGATATTTCCGAACTATTTCAGCAAACAACGCAAACAAAATTACAATTCGACTTAAACTCCATTAAGGCTAAAAAGATAGTGAAAGGAAGTCCTTGCAAAGTCAATATGTTGCTTCTAAGCTCTTTATATTCAGCGGCTAAACAAATCATTTGAAGAAAAGTATGTTCCAAGCTTGTTACGTTCATAAAACAATACAGTAAAATTCTGTGGATTTTTATTTAGTTGCCTACACCAATGAAACTGCTTGATACAAGTTTTGCGAGGTATGTCGACCAAAACAAAACATTTCAACATTGGATTACTTTCAATGAAGACAAATCAATCATTTCGGGCTGTGATTAAGACTGTGGATTGGATTTTTGTTATCTTCACAAACAGTAAGTGCCTATATGTTTGATCTTACTTTTCTACTTCCATAATCCCTAAGAGGTATGGGAAGATAACGCATATTTGTACTCGCAATGAATATTTTATTGCTCAGATATTGTTGCTGAAAATCTTGACCCCGCAATTTAAAACCGCAATGGCCATTTCTCGGTAGGAGCTAGTTAGGCGCATCCTTGAAGCTAAAACTTTTGATCTGAGTCGGCTAGCTACAAAACGGCATCAACACATCACAAGTTTGTACACCAAAAACATCATGATCAGTTATAGAGTGAACAAAACGAAACAAATCACAGTCAGTTTTAAATAGAAACATCTCAAAGCAAAAACACTCTTCTTCAAAAGTACCGAGATTTTTATCAGTTCACAATTGTCTTCTATGTAACTACAAAAACCACATAGAAATCGGTCAGCGCGCTTACAAATGACATAGGGTTCTGAAATTACACACACGTGTAAAAACGAAAGGTAAGGCTTAATTGCTGGAAAACATAATCTACTTTGTATGTAGAAAACTAAAACGTTTTGCATATAACTTTAGTATCATCATGTACTTTATAAGACTTCTAACTCTACGGTGAGGATCAGCGGTGCGGGACCGCAAAAATATAAATTGTCCTTAAAACCCTTTTTTATTTAAGGCAAATATACGGATAATGTATAGAGAGGAAAACGTGAACATTGAATTTGATGCATGTTCATTATTTTCTTTCGCGATTCATTGCCTTGCGGAAAATGAAAAGAACATATGTTTAGAGAAATGTTTTCAATAAGCAATAATAATTTTTAGTTTCCTGACGTATAAACTTAGTTTGGCTCTCTTAAGGTCTAAATAAAGCCTTGTTTAAAGGAATACTGCCGGACGTGGCAAATCTATCTACACTTTAGTTAAGCACGTATTGCGGTATTTCAAGAGAGTTGACACAGGTTGACAGTACCTTATGTCTCGTTCACAGGTAAAGAATGAGGCGCCAGTAACAAGAAAACAAACAACACTCTGACAGGAAATATATCACAAAGGCGAGAAGATTAACTGGGAAAACAAATACTGAGAGCTGCTTTAAAAGCGGCAACTCGACCAAGTACATTATCACCTCGCCAGTCAAGTCAGTGCGTTGCCGTGATAGTCGTGATAACTTTATACGCAGCAAGGGAATAGTCAGCTCAAAGAAAAACACGAACACTGACAATACGTGAAGGACCAAATCGGTTTCGGAATTGGTGCTCTAAGAGTGATTCTCATATCGCTGTGACAAAAACATCTTGAATGTGCGGAAAGAGTCACCTATTCTAGCCGACGAGAAGAACTAGAAAATCTCTGGCATATCTTGCTGGCAGGAATCAAAGAAAAGTTGCTCTGCTTTCTCCTTATCACGAGTTACTACTTGAAGTCACTAGATAACAAAACAAAATAAAGCATCAAAGAAACTAGGAGATCAAGAGTTTCGAGAACACCTACACCAGAGACACTAATTGTACTACACAGACGTACGCTCGCCTTGTTTTACAAGCAGAGCTGAGAGGAGGCAAATTTCCCAGTTGGGCTGTTGACAAAAACTGTTTTCTTTGACACTAGTCTTTAACACTTAACACTGCTTTGAATCGCTGCCTCTTGCTACAAGTTTTTCGAATAATACTAATAGCTATACATAACAGCCAGACAATTTAACAGCATGAGTTTCAATAGTACGAACGCAACTATTGGTTCGTTCGGCCAAGGATTTTCTCCGCCGAGCGATGCGCAGAAGGTTGGAGAAACCATTCTTGTCTGCGTAATCGTCATCTCGTCGTTGCTAGGCAACAGTCTGGTGATCTGTGCGGTGTTTCAGCGCCAACGTATGAGAACGATCACTAACTACCTCATAGTGAACGTCTCCTTGAGTGACCTGTTGTACACGGTTGTAGTTACACCGCCACAAATCGTTCAAATCTTCCAGCTCCACAACTGGGCACTCGGGGGATTTGCTATTGCCACGGTCTTCTGTAAAGTGATTAACTATCTTCAGATAACCTTTGTAACAAGCTCTGTCTTGACGCTTGCTGCTCTGGCGGTAGATAGGTATTTTGCTGTCATGTCCCCACTCAAGCGGACGATAACCAAACCTGTGTTTGCTGGGATTCTGTGTGCAATCTGGCTGATTGCTGCAGCAGTCTGTTCTCCATTTCTCTATTCCATGAGGGTGGTAGATATCGGCAACGGCACTCTCGTGTGTTACGAGACCTGGGTCGACGATAAACAAAAGTCTCTCGATGCATCACGGTCCTACACCATCACGCTCTTTGCCGTAATGTACTGCGTTCCGCTGCTGACGATGTCCATCTTGTATTCTAGAATCTCTTGGTTTCTGTGGCTGCGTCGTGCGCCCGGAACTCAACTCGAAGCCAACCAACGCAAAACTGAGAAATCCAAAAAGAAGGTCATCAAGATGTTGATAACGGTGGTGCTCGCCTTTGTTTGCTGCTGGCTCCCTCTGCAGATCGTCACTTTCACTGTGTTTTACAGCGGCGGTACGGTGGCTCCAGGGGTGTACTTCCTGTGCGAGTCTCTGATGCGGATCAACGCATGCTTGAACCCCCTCATATACGCGGTATTCAGCGAGAACTACCGCGAAGCCTTCAAGGACGTGTTGCTGTCGTGTGTGTATCGCCGGCGCAAGTTTCAGCGGGTCCCATCGCAGTCCGGTCGCTCCACCATGGTAAGTCACACTCACTACAATAACGTTGGCCTTACCTCGCCGGCCATGGAAATGAAAGGAATTCCCCGAGGACGCGCACACAGCAAGTAATAACAACACCAAATTAATTTCCTAAATAACGAATCAAAGCGAGCACGAAACTTGTTGAATGTTCATGAAAATCAAAATTTCCATTCAGCTCGTTTACTCGACAGAAAACTCTATATTTCGTGCGCACTCAGTCATCGACATTATAGATAATGCGCTATCGCCTGCTGCATTTTGCATAAACAAAAGTTGATAAATAAAACGGCTCCCTTACTATAGGTTTCGTTGCTCTCATCAAACCTGGTTCTTACCTAACCGCGCAAACGAGAGTTGAATGAAAATTTCATTCAGCTCTCACCACTCAATTTTATCCAATTCTCATGCTTGCTTGATTCATTTTACTGAAGTTGACTTGGCTTAAAATTATCGAGTGTTTGCGATGTTTTCACGCCAACCCACGTCTGGGATTTCTGTTTCCTGGCAACTTAAATTTCATAATAAAAGCAACAACAACAACAATGATAATAATAATAATAATAATAATAATAATAGCAATAATAATAATAATAATACAAATAATGATAACCATGATAATAATGAAAGCGCGGATTACACGAAAAAATGTGATATTTTGAATGAATGCTTACATCAGTGCGCAGACAATTTAAGTGTTAGTTGTCCAAAATTAAAACATTTTCTTTGGAAGTTGATTAGTTTTTCATTACATTCCCCAAAACAATGTTTAAGTGTTCTAAATAAAAACGCGTAAATCACAATCATTTTGAGTCAATGAGCACGTGTCTGCTCAAAGAGTCAATGGGCACGTGTCTGCTCAAAAGCAGTAAAGAATTGCAATATAAATTATATAAAACAAGAACTCAAAAAGTTATGGTTCCTTGTACCACACAGTAGTTCGGTCAGCACTCCTTTCAGGTTAACCACTGATAAATACATTCTCATTACAACAAGGGCTTTGTTTTCTCATTTCAGATCACGTGAACTGTTTCTTGGTTAAATTATTCACATAACGCATAGACATTTGCGATTTTTGCATGATCTGAAATGGAACAGCAACCCCGAAGTGAAAGAAAACCGTATTAAATCATTAAAGTTCTAAAATAAGAGCTATGCAATTAAAACAACTCGACATTGAGTTTTAATGTAGAGGTTATCAAAGAACAGGCGTATCCACAGAATTTAAATTAGAAGCTAGCACCTGACTGAATACTAACCAGATCTAATTAATCGAGCGGATTCCTGATGACGTCATTGTGCATATTTTACCTCATTAGCATAATATTCAACTTCAATCTTCAACAAAACGAGTTTACAAACCGACAGCGCATGGGACAATTGGAATTCATTGAGAATATGAGCTTGTTAAGTCGAATAGTTTTGAAGAAATGATTGTTTTTGTAGACATTATATAGTTGGAGATAACTTACTGTGCCAGCCTTTTTAAATTTAGTTTATGGATACTTTTGTCCAAATCTTGGAAGTGTGATCATGGTGTATTATTTTATGCTAAAGAGGAAAAACGAAAGCAAAGAAGTCATATTGCAACCTGCTTATAGAGTATTTTAAAACGTCGCACGCCGAGTACGCTGACCGCTATGTGCGAACACTCAGACATTCCCCAGATGCATGTAACTGAAAAGTGCCTTTGTGGTTAATCAACTAAGCAGGACGCTTATTAGTAAACTGTTGTTTTCACATTGTGCGTCAGTCGGAGCCGCGTCTGTAACTGTGTCGACCTTTCGGTGGATATCTCTTCTCTAATTTAACTGAGAAAACCAGCAAGGTATAATTTTCATTTCTATTTAGCCAAATATTTTAACATGGATTTCTAATTTAGCATACTGGCTTGATTAAATAAAAGTCCTGCTTAAAATAGAATTAACATTAATCCGGCTGAATATAACTTAGAGAGAACAATGAAAGCGAAACATATTATGTCTAACACTGTAAACATCCGAATATAAGCCCCTCCGAAAATAAGCCCTCCCCAAATTCCTTGAGACGGTAACTAGACTCCTACCTTGGAAGGAGCCCAGTTATTATCTTGAAATAAACGTAAACCAATGCGGCTTTGCCGGCTGCTGTTTTGCTTAAGTACGGTTAACTAGATTACTGCCAGTACGTCATTCTTCAAAGACAATTAAAATGACCAGTTAACGTACTAACGTGTGTCTTCTGCCAATTTAAAGTTCAAGATTTCGGGCCGCAAAATTTCATCCGACTATATGCCAAAACAATTTTGAAACGCAATATCCCCGAAAATCCCCCCTGATAAACAAGTTAGTGGGCTTACATTTGGAAGTTTACGTTGTGATTAAAGCTCAACAAATGGAATATACTATATATACTAAATATCAAACTACAGGCTTTAAAAAATGTCGCGGGTTCGAATTCCTTTTTTCGTAGTGGTGTAAGTAAAAACTGATTCAAAATAGTTACGTGTTCCATTTATTCGAAATGTTCCTTATAGATAAGTGCCACTTGTACGTTTTGGCGTATGTCAGCCTAAGGACATCCTAAGGACATCCTAAGGTCATCCTAGCCTTGGTTTTGTAGGCATAAAGCTCTCTCTTAGTTCGCAAGTTGGGGAAATAACCCGTTTTTCTTTCACACAATAATCGTTTAACGGACGGATTTGAGTCGAACAGTTAGTGATTTGAATTGCTCAGCTTTATCTCCGCATTAAGCTGAGAAAGTTTAAAAAAGACCTTACCAGTGTCTCTATGTTTACAATGTACATAAGCTATCGCGTACATTTTCGTTAAAAACTGTTTTACGTTATTAAAGCATCTCCTAAAGCTAGAGAGTAGTGCATGCAGAAAAAAACAAATAACCATCGGTTTACTGTTGTTTAAACCACAACAATTATCATAACCTAAATTATACGGAATCGAGCGCATGGAGTTTTCTAGAAACGGGAAAGTTTAAGACTGAAAGAACAAATGCTAAACTCATAAATCATTTAAAACACGCGAAACTGTTTTCGAGAAAAATGACAGGAACCGTGCACCCATTCAGTCAGTAATTCCAAGATACAGAACGCTCATCTCTGGAGGATCCAAGTCTACCACGGTATTGAAATAAAGGTTTAATTTACAGTTCATAACAGAATCATAATCAGAGTTTAAACAATACTTGTAGCCCAAAATTGGAAAAAGAAAACACTAAAAAATAAATTTGTATTTTCTGTGCTAATGTCGCTAACTGTCTGTAAATACGTGGAGTCTAATATGCTGTCTTCCTCTGTTAGGGATTGACCATTTAATCTTGCTGGGAGGGGAACGGCAGCATGGGGAATCGCAGTGGAAGTAATTTAAAACAAAAAATTGCATGCATCAGTCAAAATATGGAATGTAACAAAACTCGATTAAAAGTAAGAAAAAAGAGTAAGGCAAAATAGGAGTTTTGCAAACAGCAATTCGGTACGAAAAAAAAAGCTGTCTGCAAATAATTCTTCCACTTGCACCACAACCCACAGTACCGTTAAATGGTCTTTCCACAACTGAAGTTCAGAATGTTTTTCCAGTGTCAAACGGCCAAAGAATGGAGGTCATAAATTGTGTATGAACTACCACAACCAAAAACAGCACAAATACTTAATATGTGCTCTCGTGGTGTTTAATACATTTATTTACATGTTACTTTAGAGTAAAAAGTTAATATTAATGATCACAGCTACTTAAAAAACAAGTTAACACGAAATAAATGAAATTAAAGTGAATGGATATTTATGATTTATTTGTATCTAATATTTATTGTTTTATTTGATTTTTATTTTATCCAAACAATTTTACTTGCAGAATTCTCGACGCACCAAAATAAGTGATGTGTAAAGAAGAACAAGACACAAGTATAATTATTTTTCTCTAAGTTTGTTTTGAAAAAATGTCGTTTACTTTGGTATTTCTTAATGTTTTAGTAGTTCTTTTAGTTTAATTTGCTCCCAGTTAGAATTCACGCTTGTGTATTAGCATGAACTATCTATAATCATACAGCATGAAGTGTTTATACAGGAAATAGTTTTGCTTTAATAAAGTTTCCTTGATTTCTCAAAAGCAATATTCCTAAATATATATTTTTGCTTATATCTAAAAATAAAAATACAACATAAAGCTAAAAATGTTCTGTAAATTCAGATATAAAACTTTGCTATAATAGCTCATGTATAAACATAAATTTGTGTTGCTAAACTTTTTCTTTTTTATCTTTTTCTTTTTATTTCCTTTACTTTAACGCGTTACAGTTTTACATAATCAAATTACAGAAAAGTGAAAATTAAGAGCAAATGTTATGAGTACATATCATATCAATGGCATATGATGGCAAGGCAGATTTAAAGTTGTTACAGTGGAAGGAAATCGTGATACGACAAGTGCAAATGTATTTATGTATCTCCAACTTGGCGATACGTTACTTTAGGAAGGAATGGGATTTGCGAAGAGGGAGTTCACATTATTAGAATGGGTGTTGCTAAACTTATTGTTTCTGTTCTATCAACCCGTGAGA
Source organism: Parazoanthus swiftii (assembly GCA_025403585.1). Classification (NCBI taxonomy): domain Eukaryota; kingdom Metazoa; phylum Cnidaria; class Anthozoa; order Zoantharia; family Parazoanthidae; genus Parazoanthus; species Parazoanthus swiftii. Next base: position 7,345 of record JAOBYE010111117.1, on the reverse strand, counting down.
GTGATTTTTTGAGCACTGAGAATTCGACTGAAAGACGTTTCTGGTATAGTTTACCTGACATTTTTAAAAGATATATTGTGTTGCCAACGAGCTACTAAGCTACTTTCTTTAATTTCCTGCGTTTTTACTTGTTTGAAGCGTGTTTCCAAATTTAACTGCCTGTGTTGACACCGACGACAAAACAAGTAAGAAAACTGCAGCCTTCCACCCGCGTTGTTGATCTCACGTGCCTGAGGTTCTCGCGCCTGCGCATAAGGCATGAAACAATGAACCAAAATCTGAGGAACATAACGCCGGGAACGTGGTCAGTTTCATGAGATGTCTCAGTCCTAGTTTTTGCAACTGGTTTTGTAATTTCGACTTTACAGGTACTAAAAGCATCTTAATTTGACAACTTTTAAAAATAGTTACCGTTTAAAATTAGTTCGTAACAGTTTGCAGTAGGCCTTGATTTCTACGAGCTTTCAACTGCACGAAATGTGTATGTTCTCTCTTAGATATTCCCAAACTATATAGTGTTAAGCCTAAAGTTTTTGCTATCTACAAATATAAACAACTGACTGATTGTTGTTAGCCAAGATCTGCTTATGTTCGTGGAGAACTTAAAGAGAAACATAAACTTAAAGGCCCAGATTGAATGTCCGGTTTTGTCGCGTTTTGTTTATATGTTTTAGTTTCATCGAGTCACCGAAGAAACCAAAATAACGCATTGTATTCCAACAGGAATAGTCTGTCTTATAATAAAGGTCGTTTTGAGTATTCAGTACTCAAGATAGCTTGCTTGAAACTAATTTTAGATTACAATCTCTACCTACAGAAAGTTTTCATCTGTGTGAAACTAACGACGTACGCAAAAGATTCGGATCCTTGAACTGGGTGTTTGAGCAGGCAAGGAGTTGTGGGAACGAAAAAGATAAATTTAGAACTTTTCAGTGTTTTGGTGTATTTCTTCAATCACCAGACCTTCACTTCTACCACTTCGATTAGTTTACAAAGTAACCGAGTCTTACAGTTATTAATGTTTTATTAAGCAAGTTGTTTTCAAACATTAGAGCGTTTTGCAAATCTATTTGAAAGATTTCAAAAGTTTCCCACGATGATTTGATGCCTTTGCTTGAAACACGGAAAAGCATTGTTGGATATGTAAAAAGTTTGTGATATAATCTAATTGTTGGATATGTAAAATGTTTGTGATATAATCTTATGCACTATATTAAATTTGAAGATATGATTACAAATAAATATTACGCAGCAAGTATGTGTAAATATACACACCATATATGTCTGTCACGTAGTAGTATATGTAAATGTATGTAATAATGGTATAGAACAAGATAATTGTGTGATTGTAGAATATGGCAAACGTTATGTACTAAGTCCATTATTACCAGAACTTAGAACCGTGTAAATGTAATTGACTGTGGAGCTCGTTACATATATTCACCATTTATTGTAACTTGCCAGGTTAGTTACTGTCGCGTTACTATATTAATTGTTTGAGTCCCTGGAACAAATACTTGTGCTGAAGCTGAGCGTTGAACAAAAATATGTTCATCAAAAGTTGTTTTCAAAAGTTGTTTAGTTTTGTTCACAGTGCGATGTACAAGATTTGACAAGCAGTAAACGTGGGTCTCAAAGAGTTAAATATAGTCTGACCGTGTTCTGCATGCATAACAACTGAACTTTTTTTTCACATGTTTGGGTTTTTCAGGCACTAAGAGAATTAAGATATTAGGCTTCTAGGTTGTAAACGTTTCAAATAAAAGTGGGTTTCAACAAAGTTGGCGGCTCTTTCATTGTCAAAAATGTTTACTGTATAACTAACATTCTCAGCAAAAGAAAGGAACAGAGCGAAACTTTCCCTGAAACTGAAATTGCTTGCGTCTGTCCTATTCTTTTGTCTCGCTTGTTCTCTGACTGTGCCAGGTCTATCGCGGAGAACGCGAATCAATCGCTGTTACATGATTTCTCAGTAGACTCCCGTTGTCTCTCTGTTGGGGGATATCGATTTTTTTTTGAAGTAGCTCGCCACAGTGAGTTCAGTTACAAAGTCTAAGTACTGTATAATATTTTAGAACCCTTTATCGCCAAAGTCCAAAAGGGGTCAAACTTACCCTCCCCGAAAGTTTTTTCCGATCTAAACACACTGAAACAACTACCAAGAAATCTGAAAGATGCGTGCCTATTCGTCGGTATGCAGTGGGCGTTTTCTCGCCATAACCTGATCGCGCGAGCTCGATTTCTGCCAAACGCTGCGGTTAGTTCGCGATGAAGGTATACTGGTGTTTTCCGGCTCTTCTGCAAGAGCAACACAAAAAAACCCGACAACTTGCGCAGAAGACGAGTTTGGAGAGTTACCGGTTTGTTCATAAAACTTTGCAATCGAAAGGAATTGACAAGTATTTCAAAAGCAGGGATGTAGCCAGAGCAAAATTTTCACCAAGAAATACCAGGAGGAAAAATGAAAGGAAAAAAAAAGGTCAATTTAGCTGAACAGCCAAACAGCTAAATAAAGGGATGCCAGACAAGGCCTGATAATTCTGTAAGCACCGCAAAAGATTGTGGCCGCCGTCATATTGTTACACAAAGGATATTTACCGGGTGTTTCCCCCTGAACACTGGGGAAAATGCTGTGTTTGGATTTTAACGCAACTGAGTGCAAAAGAGAGACGCTTAACTTGTACAAACTGGACAGTTGTTACTTCCCAAATAAACATCTTGTGTTCAAATCATTGGGTGACAGCAAGAACTTTGACGTTTAATCAAAACTGAAGATGTTATTTAAACTCGAAAATCCACTAAAAATAAAATCCCAGCGCTGCAACATTTCCGCCCCTTGAAGGATATTTTAAAAATTGTACCATCAATGAGAAAGTGATGTCCAATGCTCTGACTTCTTTTCTTAATCATTTCAAGGCTGAGAAAAATGATACTTTACTGACCTGGGGCAAATTGTACTTCTCTTTGGAGGCTGTTTGCCTTGGTTTGCAGCCGAAGTCTCGGAAGTAGCATTTTCGTTCTCTTTTACTTCGGCAGGTAGCTGGATGATGAAATGAAAGTTGTCTCGCTATTAAAAACCTAATTCCCAACCAAAAACAATGACGTTTTGCTTCATAGCTAGTGAGAAACACACAGTATGTAACGACGACGTTTACTTACCGCTTTCTTTGAAAATAACTGTTGGTTGTATGCTGCAATGATTTGTGTAACTGGAGCACAGAATGCTTTGAAAAAATGGCCGACTTTGCGGTAGAACACCTGAATTAAAACGAGGCGGAATTATCGTGGAAGGCCGCTGAATGTTTCGTGGGCTCGTGAAACTTTGTTGTAGAACAGGGGGTGAAAGCCTAAAGTTTGCAACTAAAATGAAACTTGCAGTTTGGTGTAAAATTGACTTTTTGGGTCTGAATTAAATTCAAGATTTAACGACCTGGGTAACACACCTCAGCACTCGCCCCCTCTCCCCTTCTCTCTCCCGCGTCCACGTGCTCAGATAACGGTGATTAGTGAATGCAAAGTGAAAATCAAATATTGAGTTTCTGCGATATGGAACAACTTGCGAATTTGATTTGGGCTGCAAAAAACAGTTTTTTAAGTGTTTCGGTGACATCTTTTGTCAATGTACCATTTTACACATGCTACAAATTGAAAAAGAAAGTTGGGCTCAGGCGGGAATCGAACCCGCGACCTCGCGCACCCGAAGCGCGAATCATACCACTAGACCACTGAGCCTTTACTTATGGCCCGGGCGGATGGGCAAAATCTACGAGAGCCGGGCGATAGATTTGTTTTGCCACAATTACAGTGTTCAGTTTCAGCTACATTATCAGCACGAATGGTGAAGTTCGTTCGAGTGTATGTAAAGTCTAACTACCAATACTCTCTGTCCTATTGTGCCTACGCATGCGCGTGCAACTTTTACAGTGGAGGAGGTAACGGGAAGTTCGGATAAAACCCGTTAGCCTGGTTAATTCTTAGACGCTGATATCAAGTGTCCTTGTCTCTGTGTCTTTCTCTCTACCTACCTGTTTTTGTCATTTAGTGAATTTATTAAAGATATGATACTGGAGTAGTTTCTCGGTAATTCGGCTTGTTCAGCTATGTCCTAAAAAATTGTTTTTTTTTCAATAGTTTTAGCAACAAAGAAAAGAAAGCTGGGTTAATACATGGAAACAGTAATTGCATGTGTTCTTAGGAACCTGGGAACTGAATTTAAGACTTTTTTCGGTCGGTGTTTGTCGTTTTGAGTTCATTACTATAGGGACGTTGTTGATGGAATTGGTGGTTGTGAATGACAAACATGGAACGTGAAAGTTGCAAGTATCTAGCTGCCCTTGAGCAAATACAACCTTTATTGACCTTGACCTTGACATGGAATTGCTGGGGATAACTATGGCATACCAGGGTTGGGCGATTTTTCTTTTTACGCCTACTTCAAGATAGCGGGCGCTTACTAGCACTACGGTTTTACGTAAATTAATACTCGTACTTAGAAAATTTCAAGAAAAGACAGAAGTTAAAAAACTGCAGAAAAACGACCATAATGAGTCTCGACCCGGGACCTCTAGATTCACTATGCACTGTCACAACTCCATACAGTCGATTCCCTTCTAACTTTCAATGCAAAGTCTTACTGTATATATGTATCAAATCCCTTTTCTACGTCACAAAAGTAACCCTGACCCAATTCTTTACCTTAGCCGTAAATAGCCACAAACTACATTTAACGTGACAGTCCGCCATCTTGGTGTGGGCGCAAAAAACAATATCGCTTGGCTCGACCCTAACTCCTCAAAAGTTGCGATTTGTTTGTCATTTTTGTTAGACGATTTATTTAGAGTTAACGAATAAAGCTGAAACATATTCAAACTTGTGAACTAAGCATCTTACAGTGAATAATTGTATGATTTTATTTTGCAAAATACTTGGTAGTTTCCCTTTACAAAATAATTCACCGGGCTCAGACGGGAATCGAACCCGTGGCCTCGCGCACCCAAAGCGCGAATCATACCACTAGACCACTGAGCCTGCGATACTTGTTCTCTTGAAATGAGAAAGATGCAATAGATCTTCACTAATATTAACAATTATAAAAAAATGTGAAAACACGTGACAGGTTTTAAGGATCAAATAGTATTTACTTTTTTTTTTTTTTCTCAATGAAAGTAATTGCTCAAGAAATTGGGCACGTTTCATCGTGAGTTGCAACACTTTACAGGCTGTGAATGGTGAGCGCCTCAACATGTGAGGGACATAAGATGTATAGCATCCTCGGAGACCCATTGCCAGGGGCAGTCAGCCTCGGACGCCGAACAAAGCGAAGCCAAGAACGGTGAGGCCGAAGGCCAATCCACGAGGAGAAAATGTCACTGGACTCCTCTTGACTTTTCTTTCGCCTCAGATTTTTTGCTCGCCGTGAAAGGCCTCCATGCAGTGGGTCTCCGAGGATTTATGAACGGGTACAAGTAATTTACCCGTATACACACTTTTCTTTTTATATGAACAACTTTATAAGAACAAGGAGTCTTAGATTTGCCGAAGATTAAAGCAAATGTATGAGAAAAGTTAAGGACAACCCGAGGCTCAGTCAAATTTACTAGTTCTTATAAAAAGCGTATTATCGTACAAGTGTGTATAGCATTGTTTTATATATTGTATTATATTTATATATATACATACATATATTCACTATAAATTATAGGGAAGTTTCGCTGGTACTATACAGGCGAGTTACTGTGGTATCAACAATAACAAACGGTGAAACATAGTAATCTAGACGTAGCTCAACAAGTCCTAAATTATTTAGCACATGCGCATATGACATACCATAGAAGCTATGATTGCACCGTGAGAGGCGCGTTCGCGTTCGCGTTCGCGTTCGCGTTCGCGTTTGTTTTGTTTTATTACTTGTTGGCGAATGCTGGTGATTGGCACATGCCAACTTAGCTAAAACAAAGCGTGTCAAGTCTGCTATAGTTACACACGGCCAGAGCTACATCAAACGCGATTTGCTTTTTCAAACGAGTTAAAAATTTGAGTCAAAATCGACCGCAAGTACAAGTTATATGAAGAAGGATCTTATAGAAAAATGAGTGTAATCAGTCATAATATGCAAAAATACGCATACCAAACCCAGACATTTCAGTTCTAAGATATAAAGTAAGGATTGTATCTTTTTTCCAGACAGAAAGACAAACCACAGACTTGGCAAAAAACAACATCTGGAGAAACCAAAGTGCGTTTCCACTGTAAGTGTAAAAAAAGAAAAATTTGCCTATCTGAGGTTGGAGTTTCTCCAGCTATCCAGGCACTTTACAAGTCATAAAAGTACGAGTTTGAGCAAACACTCAGTTTTGAAATTGTTTTTTGGTTCGTCTGGTTTACGAAGGCTCTGAAACATCCATTTGTTGGTTGTTATCACATAGCCTGGCCAATGCTATGGTGAACGATGCCCAATGACGTCACTCACACGATAATCACGTGACTGACCACATGCGCCTGTACAAAAAGATCTGTCACACAAACACACTGTTATTATGTATGCTTGGGTAGCCTGTGGTCACTTCACGGGACAACGAAGAAAATATGAATTCAGAAAGACTGGCTTGTGTTTTCGCACAGTTTTTTCTTGTTGCTGGTACACTCTCGCAAGTCACTTATGCTTGCAGCGACCCGACGCCACCAGAGCATATGGTGGTCGATCTCGCCAAATCGGACAAACAATCAGCAGCAGACGGTTTAAATTTTACGATCGGTCAAACCGCTTTCTTCAAGTGTAAAGATGGCTACGTGATGAAAGGAATATGGTGGACACTAGCTGCGGAATGCCATATGAATGACACGTGGGTATGGACGTACGCAAGTAAGGAGACACATTTCTCTTAGTACGACATCTTGAATCTTTTTGAACAGTGATCGAACTATTTTGTTCTTTTTTATGAAATGCTGCCAGGTCAAATCCAGACAGGGATTACAACTGAGTTTGACCTGAGTGTTCTTTCCATTTCTGGCTTACCGTCAGATATTCAAAAGTGTGAAAAGGGTCTATGGGTTCACTCAGTTATTGCCCGTAGGCAAGCTTGATGTTTGCATGTACATGTAAACAGCTACTATTTATTCATATAGTTGTATACTTGTTGTAACTGTGCCAACAACATGTAACTGCAAAGTTTTAGCTCTTGAATTTTTTTTTAACTTTAGTGTTGATAGCACTTTTATTTTTGTTTCTCTCTAAATTTTCAAACTAAAATAAATTGAAGTTTTAACGGTTTTTTTTAACTTTTCCAGAATGTAGTTTTCCCTCAGGAAAGCTTTCGACCACCACTGTGGTCCTGTTCACTCCGCC
>JAOBYE010111116.1:0-35206 GCA_025403585.1 Parazoanthus swiftii | reverse complement strand
AAACCCAACTCCACATCACACACCACACCACAACACAATACAACACCACACACACCTATACTCTTGTCCGTTCGAGGGTCAAAATTGTTCGATTGTATTTTTAGGAGGATGTCTTGATGATCTGAGAGCGGACAACTTTTGTCGCAAAGCATACAAGCCGTGCTTCTGCGAAGAGAATCACCACTTCATGTTTAACTACTGCAAGAGGTCCTGTGGCTGGTGCCAATCAGCAGAAAATATTGGTATGTACCGCGTTATATCGTATTGCCTCTTTTTGTAAGACTGGTTCACAATTGTGCACAAACGAAAGACAATTAAATAACAAAGAAAAAGTCAGATGAACACCAGGATAAGCCGGCTCCATTTCGTTGCACACTTGCCATACGTTTGTCTTGCTATTTAAATCACCAGCCAGTTCATGTATTTAGTTATAGTTTAATAGTTCATTCTTTTGTAATAAAAAATCCTCAGAGTTTTAATGCAATAAAAGTTCTGCGTCAAGAACACAGAAAATTCGAACCTTTTCTTCGCTGTTGTTTGTAGTCTCACGAATGGATGAAATCTAGCAGCACAAAAGAAATGTCGCTTTGAAATAAAATGTTATAACATTTTATTTCAAAAACATGTTGCGTAAAGGTTAACGTATGAAATCTAAACACTTTATCGTGGGGAAAAGCAAAATGCCACAGAACAATAGAAGGTCTTACTCTGATCATTACTTAAATCAGTAACACAGCTTGCTTGCATGGAAGATGGAAATTTAAGGTTTTCCTTTCTGGTCTTTTGTTGATAAGGAGAGTTTGTCACCGGTTAAGTTAAGATACTAGAATGTTAGTACCTCCTTTATAGTACTAGCGCATCATTTCAAAGTAGATCATATCATAGAAAGTTAATTACTCCCAGATATAATCTTTTGTTTATTTGCTATAGTGCATGGTTATGTTCAAACTTTACGATTGTTTCTCAATTTCTTTTGTGCTGCTATACTCTACCCTGGTTAAAATAAACGCAAGAATCAAAATTGCAATTTTAATAAATTGTACAGGTCACTGGGTTTTTAAGTATTTATCCCAGCAAAGACAAAAAATTAGGAATATCCTTTAACTGGAAATATTACTAGAGCCAAACATCAAGGAGCGTGGTATAGTTCTCTCCGTGGCAAGAAGGTCCGGCTTGAAGCTACAGTCATCTTGCACAATCGGCGTTACTCTCTTCACTGTCTGTTATTACTTATCTACATTTTTCGTATCCAAAGGGCACAAGTACTGGCGTATAGTGAACGCTGCACCGCTTCCACGTTCTTGGGTAATAAAGGAGGTCCAGTTTTTCAACAATAAACACTCCCATAAACAACTGAACCAGGAGCCTTCGAAGGTATTGCTGCATATTGCTTTTTCGTCTTTTTCGTTTCAAGAAGGTGTCTTGTACATGAGAACTACTCTCAGTGTCAGTAACTACTGCACCTTCTTTTACCATTTAGTCGTAATTATACGTCATATAGTGTTAACACAATATAATGTCACGTTATGCTAGAAATGCAGTTTGGTATAGAACTAATTTTGATAACAAAAAATTCAAATCCTATCAACAGGGATACGCAAGCACGACCTATCCTGGCTACAGCGCAGCCAACGCTTTCACTCATGACGAGAAACTGTACTGGTTGCCCGAGGGGTGGTATGAACGATACGCTGGTCTAGACTACATAGGGTATGCCTTCCCTAACCCAGTGGTTATCAACTCAGTTCGAATCACACACCAACCTGACAAGAACACAACTGCTAAGAAAATGTTCGTTGAGGCGGCTGATTACTATGAAGGGCCCTATGTAACCAAATGGATCATAGAAAATCCAAAACAGAAGGCGGACAGACGATTCTCAAACAGGCGTAAGTATCGTTAAAAGAAGCCTCGGCAGAAAAACGCTTTTTCTTTCGAATACATTGTTGCTTTTCTCCAAGTCTTATTTCCAGTTTTAAGTTCTGTATATACATACGTACATTAATACAAAAACTTTATTTCAACTCGAATTTAAAAGTATGTTTTTTAATTAGTTTGAATTATTTAAAATTAATGTCTCCGAGCATGCAGAACTAAAACTAAAGCTACATAAAGAAACATGGCATAAGAAACAAGAAGAAAGAAACTGGAAAAAATAGGTTCTTTTTGCACTAAAAGCATCTAGTTATAAGCTGAGAATTTTCCATTTTCTTTAAATTTGTTGCAGGCTCGTAATTTATCTAAAAGAGATTTTCATACTTTGGCAGATAAAAAAGAATCAAGTCTATAAGTAGTAGTCCGTGGCTTGGGGAGAAAGAAAAAAATGTGCCTTGCCCCAAGGTTGTAATTTATAGAGCAAGGACAAAACATATTTTTCATTCGGCTAACCTTGCTAAATTAAGTAACGAATGCCAATCGATTTTTACTTGATTGTTTTTCTCCTAAGCTCCCGTTAAATCATGAAATGTGATATTTCAAGTGGGCCATAAACGTACCATGTAGCGTTCACTTTAGCATTTACATTTCCACCTTGTTAGGTAATGCAGCAATGAATCGGTCGGATTTCAGTTTCACCTGGAGCAGCAAAAAATCAGTAGTTTTCCTTAATTTTAAACCACAAAAAGGATCATAATTTGTAAAACTTATGAAAAGTGTTGCTGTCAAAACTTAAATCCACCATTTGATACAAGTTCTTATCAGCACTTGCTAGTCATCTATTAATTGATACTTAGTATACTATTTTCTAAATGCCTTAACTTCTTATCTTTTTATCTTCCACGCGTGCAGAATGTCCTCTATTCTGGAGACGCTTTGCCACCGACCAAGGCACGTATTGTTTCAAGACTTTCGCCGAATTCACGTCTTGGCACGTGGCTCGTGATAGGTGTGCACAATATGGCGCCGATCTTGCCAGTATCACGGGACCTGAAGAGCAAAACTTTGTCAGGCACGATGTACAGATCTGCACGTAAGTGTTTGACTGTTCTACAACAACGATAACAACAAAAACAATAGCAATAATGATAATATAATAATAATAATAATAATAATAATAGTAATAGTAATAATAAAAATAATAATAAAAACGAGAGTTTCCGACGTTTCGGCGTCTCAACTTACGCCATTGTCAAGGTAAATGCAAAGTACAAGAGTTGGGAGTCACTAGTTTGCAAACCAGTAAAACATCCCTTTTTTCACAGATTCACCTGGACTGGCCTAAATGACATCAAGAACGAGAGTGATTTCCGCTGGAGCGACGGTTCTCCCACCACATTCAAAGCATTTGCCGGCGACGAGATGTACGGGGACAAAGATGAAGCTGCATCTAAAATGCAGAACTGTATTGCTATCAACCGCAATGGCGAGTGGAGACCTTTCCACTGTGAAAACAGATTCTACTACATTTGCAAGAAGAAGTTAAGTAAGTACATAAACTTCTGTTTCAAAGGAAATATATTCATATTTGATCATACTACTACTGCAGCTGCATAATAATAATGATTATAGCAAAAACAACAGCAGTGACAGTGGCAGTTTCATTTACTTTTACAGTTGCAGCGACAACAGCAGATATAGTGCCAGCAAAAATAATGGTATTAGTAATAGTAACAGTAATCATGGTAATGGCAATGGTAATAGTACTAGTAATAGTAATAGTATAGTAGCAGTAACAGTAATAGTAAAGGTAGTTCGGATTTCAATAGTAATAAAATCATGTGAAATTGTTTATTGCAAATATCTTACATCTTTGATACTTCAGAACCGGAGCCCGACAGGGATCCAGATATGTTTATGAAGGACAGCCTACATCACGAGAAAGCTAAGAACATCTATGGGGATGATACGGATGGCTCAGGTAAGTTGCAATGCAGGCTTTTTTCTTATTCGATGGCTGTAACAACTGAAATGAATTAGAGTCAGTTTTGGACAAGAAGCTGCATCTCATAATTGAGGTGGATCTGCGCAGTTTATCTCATTACGAGCAAATGGTGAAGACGGTCGCTGAACTTCAACAAGTAGACTGAAATTCGCAATAAAATAGCTTCACGGTCTTTCTTTATCAAGAAAAAGAATATATTATGGACAACTAATTATACAATATCAAGTTCCAAAAATGTAAAACTTAATGCGTGGACATTGTTCAGCTTTGACATCTCTTCTCTTTTTTTTTCCTTTCCAATGCATGGGTGTGATTCTCCTGAAATTAAATACAAGTCATATCTTGGAATATGCTATTTTGCTTTTTCCCTCTTGTGTTTGCTCAATTAAAAATTATTTAAACAAACAAAAACCAAATAGTTGCGCCATTGTGTGACAGTTTTCTCCTTTGTGCTCGTATAATTACGGAAAATTAAACATTAGATATCCAGGTCCACAAACATGGAACTCAATGACCAGACAGTTTAAGATATCATCAAAATGATTTACAAAAGACCTGAGATTCCTATCATCTCAAATCAGCCCTTGAAACTAGTTTATTTTACATTGTATATCTTTGATATAATTTATCTCTTTTCTTTCTTTTTTGGGTGCTTGGGTGTTTATCTCGTGATATATAGACAAAATCAGGAGCACACAACGTTATTTCCGTTATTTCCGCAAATAACTCTTTAGTTTGTACAGGTGACCCCAATACAAAATTTGTATCTATTTATTTTTTTTATTTGATTACTTTTAAACGTAAAGTAAGATCTGTAAATGTTTGGAAAAAATATGCTGTTCCTAAATGTAACATCTGTCATTATGAAATGCGTAACGAGATCCCGATAGACAAACGGAATCAGAATTATACAAAACCTTTTAAGTTTAAGGCCATTTACACTATGAAAAAAGTGGAACGGGTCGGATAAAAATCGGTACCGGTACCACAAATAAATCACCGTTTACACAATAAAATTGTTGGTACGGATCGGATAGGACTTGGGTCCGTCATAAACGTGATATGGAAAGGGTACGGATCTGTTTACACGGTTCTTCGAGAGGGGTCCGTAAATTGCGGGATCATGAGCATGCGTTGTGGCAAACACCTCTGTACAAAACCACAGCTGGCTCTGAAAAGCTCGACGGGAACGGTACCCCAAAACGCTTCTTGCGTTTACAAGAGGGAAAGGAAACCGAGAAGTGGGTACGGAACCAATTTTTATCCGATCCATTCCTGAAAAGGACCGCAAGCGGTTGCGGTCCTTTTCAGGAACGGATCGGGTACGAATGGAACGGATAAAATTCGATTTACACCAGAAAATTTAGCAGATCCGTTCCATTTTTTATCCGATCCGTTCCACTTTTTTCGTCTAGTGTAAATAGGCCTTAAGTTTTAAAAGCCTGAAAACCAATAAAGCTGTTAAATTTGCCAACTCGAAAATTTGAGAAATTAATAATGAAGAAAAAAAGAACAGAAAATCATTCTGAACCGTAACCTAAAACGAATTACCAAGGGAAAAAACTCCTTAGGTTAACTAACAAACACAAAGTTAACCTGGTATGGTATTCCTCGTTATAATCCAGAGGAACTCGTAAAACCCTGGATATTTCCCTTCAAGGGATTCTTTGTTAAAGATGCTTGGTTATGCATATTCATAAAAAACAAACTTTTTTTACTTTCAAAGTGTATCAAAACTTTAGTTTCAAAATCATGATTCGCGACACAGCGCAAAGTGTATAGTTTCAGAGTATTCTTCGTTCGTCGTATCTCAAATATAAATTATCATTTTCAAACACCGAAGTTCTAAGATTTGTATCCATCCTCACTCTAGTATTCTTTGTTTTATCAAAGCTTTTCTTATTGTCTCCGCTTTCGGTGCTCAAACTGTTATTGTAATGCAGTATTCCAGGATTGGAAATACGAGTATTTTGTTTGTGCCCCAATAGGTAGCGACGATGATGATGAGGATGACGATTCCGAAACTGATATGAAAGCAAAGAACAGTCACAAAGAGACCAAGGCAAGAAAGGACGATGCAGCTGATGATGATGACAAAAATGACAAGGACAACAAAGACAACAAGGATGATAATGATGACCACGAGGTCAATGAAGGCAAAAAGGATGATGACGACAAGAAAGATGAAGACGATGACACCAGGGCTTCCAGCGCTGTTGCTGGTAAACCTAAAGATGACATTCCTGGGGAAGGAGATAACACTGACGATGACATGTAAGCAAAATTCAACCGTTCGATCGTAAGAACTTGGAGATACTTTTTCCATGAAAGAAGATATATATTTGCAGAGTTGTAAAACGAATAATTTCGCGTCCGTTGCAAGATTTTATGGCTCTTTGCAATTTCTTTAGGTGTTTACCAGATAGAACTGTACATTTGCTTATATAGAGCTAAGTAACACGAAATTATCTCATTAATTCGCTTGCAGATATATAGTGACTTTTTAGTCAACTTTGTCACATCTTATTTGGATGTCTAGAAAACGAAACCTTTATTTGCTATTATAGGGAGATCAGGTTCATTTTAAGCAAGTTTTATTTCGACGAGTATGACTTACCTGCATTATCATCAGAGCCTTGCAAAATTTAACCCAGGTACAAACTAATAAAAACACAGACTAACGCGAGTTCTCATTAACTAAGTTTTGTAATCTTTTTACTGTACACTATCATTGTCCACTCCAGTAATGTTTTAAAAAAAGCTGTCTGCACATATATTTATAGGTGATAAGAGTTCGGAACTCAAACGTCTGGGATTCTGTAACATTTTTTACGAAGTCCTCGAATACATCTCTGTTGTTGTTTTTGAGATGAAACTCCAGGGAACTCCAGGACGTAGTTGAAATGTTTAACAGCTTCTTTAAAAATGATGCTTAGGTCTAGAACGTGTGCAGTACAATGACACAAAACTTCAGTAATATAACTTAACATTTAAAAAGTGTCGAAATATTCTTTGGGTTGTGTTTGGTTAAAACAAAAAGTCAGTTACATTTCTAATTTCAGCCTGGTCGTTGAAATCACTGTGACATAAACGCTGGCAACTTGCCAATTATGGGTTTTGCTATGAACTGAAACTGACCTCATTTCTGGCATCTTAAAATGCACGCTGTCACCGTTTCATTCATAGCCTGAAGTATATATCTACAACTGGGTTAAAATTTGCACTGTAACCGATCTTTAAGTTAATTTTCCAATACGAGACAACCACTTTTTCACTGTTTTTCAACTTAGATTTGGAGTATCTTATAACTATTAAACTGTTTATACTCTCCTTGGATGGACCTTTTAGTTGCAATACGTTTTAGTAGACACGCTGTTTTGTCCATAATTTTTCATGGTTAACTCGAAACTTGCAAACCTCCACTACTTGTGCCACAAAGATAAATAAAGACAAAACATTTCTACTATAACAATTTCAATTTATTTTATGCAGAAAACTATATTTTGTGTAATAACCGTTGCAGAAGTTTATTAAATTACTTTAAAACCAAATTTGTTGTGTGTGGTTGCTGAAGTGATTTAAGGCTTCATATTTTAGTTCAAAAACCGTTTGAGTTGATTTTTATTCCTTCAGAAATGTGCCTCATATTGCAGAGCACATTCGACGGATTAAGATTATGTGTCATGGCCCAGTCCTCGCTCTTCACTGCGCAACGGGGGCAACATGGAGTGAGGGGGGAGGGGATTAGTATTGGATGGACCAAGACTATTCCATTCCTTCTTCACTTTCATATCAAGCTGCCGTTCGGTTTTACCGTGTTTTCACGTAATGACGCACATTTCCGTTGTCACGCGCGCACTAAACGCCCGTGAGCTTGCATAGCTGTGGAAAGTTTGCAAATAATCTAAAAGAAGGTGCTTTTAATTTTTTTATAGTTTAAGTCTGTCTTAAATTAACTAAAAGTGAAATAATTGTGAAGCGTATTTCCTCCTTTCGAACTTTCCAAAATATTGAATCTCAGTTGATAGCACTAATTTGCAACTGCAAGTTACTATTTTAACACTATTTGTTCTCAAAACCGTGTGATTGCGTGGATACGTTTCAACAGCTGAAAGTTCAAACTCCCTCATGTATAAAAAAAATTAGTCATTAGTCTAATCGACCAGTTCAAATATGGCAGCTATAAGAGGAACCATTTGCAACTAATACTGTGAAAGAGAGAAGCTTAATGTACTTTGTTATTCAATCATAACACTTTAACACGGTCGCTGGCTATAAACCGCAAGTAGCCTGTGGTTTATATTAACTAGACTGTACTGCTTCCGGGCATTCTGATTAAATTCGAAATAAAATTTAAACTTTATGTATAACTATGAATCTGTTTTTATTTTATTTTAATATTTTTATTTTATTTTATTATTTTATTGTTTTTATTTTATTTTGTTATGTTATTTTTATTTCATTTCATTTTATTATGTTTTATTATTTTATTTTAATTTATTTTGTTTTATTTGGGCATTTATTCAGTTAATTGTCCAAATAAGGTAACTCTGCACGTTGATACTTACAACAGCAAAAGGGAAAGAAGGCCAGCATGCAGCGCCGGGAACAGGAGACCTGACCTGGGTCCAAACAACCCGGAAACTAATATTTCATCATTTAGGCGGTTTAACTCTTTTTTGTCTCATTTTCCCAAATTTACCGCCAACGTGCTTTTTCTTTGGTAATTTTAAAAACGATGTAGTTTTGTCTACATGAAATTGTTAGTTTCTAGCGAGAGAGGTTGTACTATTCAGTTCTGAACATACAAGCTATATGGCTTCAGGAAAGACGTAACAAGGAAAAAGCTTGAATATGTCCGTCGCTACAAAGGAAATTAAGCACCAAGCAAACTTTAAACGGCAAACAGCAGAAATGATCCCACAACTATTTTTTTCGAAAATATTTGACTGCATAGCTCTCCATTTTTCCTATATGAAGCTTCATATTAAGATGTTTTAGAGAAGATAGGTGATGTTACGCAGTCTTGACAAACTAAAATGTTCAACTGCTACATTTATTCCTGGCGTTTGTAGATTTAAGTGCACGTGGTGCTTAATCTCTTTAATAGTATCCCTGTTTTTCTCTTCAACATCCAATGACGGACCCAGTAGTGCACCGCCCGACCGAGCCAGTCCCAGGTGCGGTCGGGCGGCGTATTTAGCCCGAGTACCTTGGGAGGGAATTGGGGCTTAGCGCTATGGTAAAGGCTCTTGGTGAAGTTAGCAAGTGGCACCAATGCTATCTTCAAAAATTCCGAGTAACGCCCATCGCCCACTTATAGGCTCTGTCAGTGAAGTCGCATATCGCACGTCCCCGTCATCGTAGTCATCGGAGGTACTAAGAGGCGGACCATCGGATCTCTGGGGAGGGGGTGGGCGTTTTTTTTGCAAAGGATGTTTTATAGCTTTTGGGGTGCAAGATTATTTTGGCCAATGCTGGGCTTGCACGATATTTTTTGTTCTTAGGATCTCAATTTTAATACTATGACTTCAATTTTCTTGGAAGTCAGGACCAACTAAAAGATGCAAATGCTAAAATATCTATACAAAATGATATTAAAATGTAATACAAATAAGAATGTAAGCCTTGTTTAGCAGTAAGCCGAACGTTGGCAATGAAAAACTTGGGTAAATATATCACACATCTTAAGTTTTACTTCTTGCATTTTGGGAGATTTTTTATGCAAAGTTAACGTTCAAATGTATTAACGGAGTATAGCAACTTGTCAGGCACATGTTATATCAACAAATTACGTAAATGACCCCACTTCAGGTTGCACGATTTCTTTTAGTGGTCGCACTTTTGTATATGGTTTTTTCTTACTATTTTGCCTTGCACGATTTTTTTGGCAACTACCCCACCTCCTCTCCCTGGAGATCTGATGGTCCGCCCCTAATGGTCATATATGTATACGATTAGGTGTATGTCAAAGAAAAAGGACAACAGATGGTCGTTTAAATATTTTATTGAAGTTTGATATATATTTATGCTGTTTCCTTATAACAACTTTCGTCGAGTACATAAGAATATCACGTTTCCCGTAGTTCATGTTCGGAAGAAAGATTATTCCAGAAAGTGACAAGCAGTTGAAAACAAGAACTAGTTCTACTTGGCAGATGGGAAGATGTACACGCTTTTTTATGAGTTGTTTTTTTAATATTTTGGCTACTTCAATCTCAAATTGTTCTTATAACGTCTTTTATCTGTGCCAGACATTCTTTTAATAAAATACTAAAATCACAAGTTTTAGCCTGTGCTTTTCCTTAGCTTGTTTTGTTTTTGCTCTTTCTTGTGTACAAAAGAGTGTAACCGTGGATCATTGCACCACCTTGACACATTTTCATGCGATACGTGAACAGTAGAAATGTTTCTTTGTGATTTTTCTTTGTTCTTTTTTCAGCTATTTTTAAAAAATCATAATGGCCATTGACTGCTTTGTTTGATCTTGTTTTCTCTTTTCGACTCTAATGGCCGAGTTCGGGGAAAATTTGAAAATGAAAGAACTGTCTGTTGACAGGTAATGCGTTTTGTTGTTTTATATATTTTTTTTGTTTGTTTGCTTTCTTGGCATTTTGGCAATGCATATATACAATGTAAGTATATTGGTTTCATGATATACGTAGATATCACAGTTGGCTAATTTCCAATATAAATATATAAAGTTTTAAGCCGGTATATTACACCATTGCAGGACGGTAGCCAACTTCAAACTTAAGGGGAGGCAAAACAAGAAATTGATAAATAAGCAAAAATCTTTTGATTGTAATTTAAAAATATACAAAAATAATTTTCTTTCGGTTCAAAATCCAGGGGAAGCATTTACCTCCTCTGCGGCTGCGGCACTGGCTATTTTTAAAAGCCTATATTCTAACTTATAATATATACATATAATATAACGCAATGATTCAATCTAGCTGAGTTTTTTGTTTCTCCCAACCCCTTTACCCCACAAAGTTCATGCATTGTCTTATCGAGTTTGAAATACACAAAAACTTAGACAGATTGAACCCCCTCTTTTATACTAAACGAGAAAAAAGTAATCGAGTTATATTTTTTAACGAGACATTTGTAGTTCCCCGTTTGGTAATAAAAAACATCCTGATTCTCTGTAACATGTTGACTCATTATTGTAGAGAATTTCAGTTCTTCAAAGTTCGCTGTTTGAGACCTTAAGCAACGAAGACGTTGGCGAAGACGACTGTTAAATATTCAAGTGACTAGTGCTTAAACACACGTTTAACTGTACACTTATGTATACTATTGTTTATCGGCCATTCAAAACATGAGGTCACGAGCCCGCCAGCAGGCGGAGTTTGTTGTTAGGTCTCATCCATGATATTAAATGGTTTGGAAACACATCATTCCTACAGCAAATCGATATATTGACCAGGTTTGGAGCCACTTTTTAATCTTATAACAATCCAAGTAAAGAGGTATTAGGAGTTTCCACAGCTTGTGTCGTCCATGTGTATATTTCCTTTTTGACCTTAATATCCTAACTGAGGCTGCAGGAAGTTGGACGGTGCCCAGCCCTCTTTTCCTCCTGCTCGAACAAACCACCAACCGGAGTCGCTCTGTCGTCGAACCTCCACCATCTTTCCCTTCAGTAAGCTCACTTCCCCAACCGCTTCCGCAGTATACGCAGAGATAGCCTGGTACATCTTTGGCGTATCGCTGCTAACTTCACTGCCATCAGAAACGAATTCGACCTCTTTGGGGGCATTTCCTACGGTGTCTATTGATGGTTCTGAAGTGTTTTTTTGTTGGTTGGTTTCGAACACTTCAGAAAAATCGCCGTGACTTCTTTCTCTATAATATGTATCTTCTTTCTGCCCATCTAAAATTGAAAGGAAGAAATTATTAAGTACCAGATCTAGAACGTAACAATTCGTTATCATTCTCATCAGTTTCCACCAAAAGACAGCAGAAGATAAGTTATGCTTTTGTTCGAGTTTTTGGCTTGTACTCTCATATTTTGAAATCTATAAAGATAAATCTTAGTTAAAAGTTAGTACGTAAGTAGGTACAGTAGGCAAGTAAGTGAATAGAAAAATAAATAAGTAAATAAGAAATCAAATTTGTAAGTACGTAAAAGGTAGGTAAGATGGGAATTCGATTGGCATGTAAGTTTAGAAACAGGTTTTAACTAAGCTATTAATATGACTAACTAGCCGAAGTAAAAAGGGAAGTCTTCTGGTAAGTAGTTAAGTAAGTAATCAAATAGCCATGGAAAGGACCACAAAAGAAAGTTGGAAATAAAGAAACGAACTTAAGTATCCCGATAAGAAGACAATTAAGTAACTCGTTTGTATATAGGTAGCAGGTTAAACTTTTAGAGTGCAATATCAAAACAGTGCTAATGTCATAGGTGTTCTTGAAGAAAATACGAGTGAATTATACCTTGCAGCTGTTGCTTGATCTTGTCATTTGCCATCAATAATCCAGGTAATTGTTTTTTTGGCTTTCGCTTTGGCATTGACCCCCGTCCACTATCTACTGAACTGTCATCATCTGACAAGCTTATCGAGCCTGTGGGACTCACTGCTGAAATATCGTCTTCCGTTAATTCGTGCAATGTAACGTTTTCCGAGAGCTGTGACTGATAAGCCTGTCAATGTAATTGTAAGTCAAGAAGTTAGTTAAGTACTAAAATGAAAAGTTACAAGTATCATACTTAACACAAAAGGAAAATGTAAGTTCCTCTTTTTAATTCTGAAAACTGCCATTACTTGCTTTACCTAGGAGCTCACCTAACCCTAATCCTAACCCTAATCTTAACCTTAAATAAGCAAAGTTATCAAAGTAAGCAAAACATATCTAGGTAGGATAGACGTGTGCAGATCATTCAAAGGCATGCCTGCATGGAGAAGCTCCATTTTTACTTTGCTAAGTGACTGAGCAACGCCTTTTCTTTTCTATTTCAAATTGTGTCTGGACATGTAATACAAAGATTCTAACTGGAAAAACGGTAAGAGTAAGTTTAATTAGTTTTCTCACCTGCACTTCTTCTTCCGTCATGATGACGGCAAACTTGCGACCTCTTTGTCCTGGACTGCCTTCTGGTACAATTGACTTCAATATTGTGGGAGCAGATAACTTTCTGTACTCACGGAGATGTCCTGATGCAAATGGATATGGGGGTGACACGGGGCTGCTTGGTACGCTAAAAGCGAGGGGTGACATGTTTCCCGACTTTTTAAAGACAAGGGGTGATAAAGACGGGCTTGTTGTGCCAGTATTCATTTTTGGCTTTGATTGAAGTTTTCTGTTAGGAAAAAATAGAAGAAACGTTAGAATTTTTTTTTAAAAAAAAACTTATCAGTTTAAACAATTTTAAAAGAAAGAATTTGAACCGTTAACCCGTTAACGGCTAAATCAATATTTACAAGAAATTAGTCCACTTTGGGATGAGGGAGGTATAATCAGGTCAGATGGACACTGTGTTTTTCTAAAAATACTTACGGAAAACATATGGCTTGCATGCTAGACGCTTTGCAACATTCAATTTTAAAATAAAAGATGTGCCTACCTCAACGAAATTGGGCTATTTTTATTGCTTCTAACACCTTGTGGTGGAAGTGTGAGACTTGAAGAGGAATATCTTCTACCAGTAGGTGAATCGGTTATGTCGTAACCATTACCGTCGGGCGAGATTTGCAAAGATTGCTGACTGCCGGTTGGAGTGCTGTCATACCCACTACAAAGAGACATCATTATTTAATAAGCTTAGAAACACATACATTCATGTATCAAATAAAGCTGGTATAATACATAATATTTGTTGATTGCAAAAAATAATTGATTTGTCTGAGACAACGAGAAGAAAACAAAATCTCATCAAAATGAACCCTTGGTTTATAATCGAATATATTCTTGGATTTTTTTTTATATTGTGACATAGCAAAAGATCAAGACAAATTTAGAAATTTGGCTCATAACTAATATGAGCTGATAATCATGGCACCATATACCAAGAATATAATAAACGAGAGTTTATTTCCAAATATTTCCTTGGCATACAAGTCTGAATGAGTACGTTATCGGTTTATGCCAGCTCGACCCAGCATTCGAATTTAGTTGTGAGAATGATGTAAATTTGAGCAGACAACTATACATAAACAAGTTCTTGAGGAAAACAAGATGTTAAAACTGTTGCGAATTGTCATTTATTGTCCCAAACATTTTAGATTTTTAGATTCTTTTTCCATATTATACAAGTGTTATTTGATTATTTTTACTTTCACTCTATGTTTTCCTTGATAAAGAAAAAAATCAGTATTTTTTGACAACCTAGTTTTTCTTACCTTGATATAGAAAGTCGTTTCTCGCTGATTATTCTAGGGTCATGCTCGTGAGCCATGCTGGAAAGACTGATTGCAGACACTGATCGTGGCATTTGTTTTATAAATCTTGTTTCTTCAGGAGCGGATGTATTGGTGATGTCAGGAGACGGTTGTGCAGAGGGTAGTGTCGTCGTGTTTTCTTGTTCTAAGTCACTGTTCATATCAAGTAAAGGCAAATGATGTGATTATTTTTATTACGCTATATTGGTTTCGACATGGATAAATTCTACCTTTCTATATAAACTAACAGTTTGGAGGTCAACAACAATGACAACAACAACAACGGCACAAACAACAACAACAACAGTTGTTATACTTGCATCAAGTTTCATCAACCCAGTGGCAAAAAAGTAAAAATCAAGTTGATCGGTGATTTATAAAAGGGAACAAGGTTCTCTTGAACATGTGTTTCCTTTTTTGCCGGTTTTCTTCTACTATTTACTTACAAGTTCGATGAAAGTTTGTTTTCATCGTGAACGTCAGACTCATCTTCCTCAAGCATGTCGGGAAGACTGAGTGAAGATTTGGATTGGGGCATCCCGGATGAGGGTGTCCACGAACTCCCTGACGACAGGTTGAGGGGAAGCATACTGGACGACTTTCTCCTGTTAATCAGGCACAATTTGTTAAACGTATGAAACGGATCGTGTCGGTTAATTTTTCAAAAGGTTTCTATCTTCTCAAACACTTGAATGCTTAACCTAGTTTTGCTTCTACCATCATATCCAACTGAAAAGAATGCGTTATGAAATAATACTATCTAACAAAAAATATAGTTAAGTTTTTTTCTCAAACCAGGGATCAAATGTTTGAGTCATTCATCAGTAAGAACAAGGTTTCGACACTTCAATCTGCCTCTTGACCACTTCTTTCAGTTTTTTTCTAGATTTCATCCATATAAGACTATTGGAATATAGGGGTGATTGCTCCCCCATGTAATTGTCAAAAAACGGTACTTATTTATTCTTACATGACATTTTTCATCTGTTCATGCATCTTGTCAAAATCTCCCGTATATTTTTCAGTATTTAATTACATTGGTTTCAGTTTAGTTTTATGAATAAAAAAAAATAGCTTTACCTTTTGGAAGGATCGAAACCGCTTGGCTTTGTAAAGGAAAATATATCAAACATTGACGCTGAACGACGGCTTTGCTCAAACTTGAGTTGCATGGTGGAAACATCTTGCTCAGGGATAGTTGCGGAGCTGTTGTATCCTGACTTGTTATCTTTGATTCTAGGTTTCCTCTTTATTGACTTTTGGACCTGCAAACGCAAAACAATTTATATTATTAGTTCAATATTTCTAGCAGACGAATACTACTCCAGAAGTTAAAATAGTACTCCCGAAGCGTTACAAATTAACGCTAGCGCCTACTTAGTGCGTTTTCTAAACGTTATCTGCGGACAGCTTGAAATTAATTCGGTGGCTCTGCTGCTCTCTTCGTTTCAATGTGACGACATTCTGACTGACATTTTAGTAAAAAGTTAAGTCGTCTCAAAAAATATGTTTGAAAACATTTTTATAATAAAAAAAGGCATAGACTTAGATAACCTAAAACCATCTCTGACATTTTTAAAAGCTTTTAATTAATCAAGGCAATCATTTTACGACAATAAAGACATGAATTCAAGATAATGGAGGATTTGTGGTAAGTGACAAAAGATACGCTGTGGACTTTTCGCCGTACCTTACTTCTTCGCATAGGTGCTTTTCTCGAGTAAGACTTCCCTTGGTGAGCTCCTGAGATGAAGAATGTTAAATACGATGAAATAAAGCTTCTAGAAAGTAGAATAGCTACATTTTAACGTCCCTTTCCATATAGCCGCAAATTTTCGCAAACAAACTTTGCGAAAAAGTGTTTGTGAGCCAACGCGAAATTTTTGCGGCAGTGGAAATACTTTCTACAGCTTGTTTGAGAAGTGCCGCCGATGATCCCAAACAAGTTGTAAAGGTAGAAAAATGTCTATCTTTGCGCGATGTTTCCATCTGCCTGGGACGCGACATCGAAAAAAGGTGATATGGATGTATCATTACAAATCTATTAAGAACGACTGCATAGACACCTTCGCAAAAGGTTTGTGTTTGCTTGCGATGACTTACGGCTGTTTGGAAAGTAACCATAACAGAAGCAAATGTGTAGAAATCGGCAGAACCAGTTTCGTCAGCATTACTATTGACATATTAACGTTGTCACAAAGCACAGGCATATAATTAAACACAGACAGAGAGTTAACACATACACATGGAGCTACACACGGACACAGCCAGAGACACGAAGACGGACGAGAACACCATCATGGATGCGAACACAGACAAAGACACCGACACGGACACATACATAGCCATAAACACCGGTATACTGACCTTCATAAGAAATGACATCCTGCGTGTGCATTCCTGCCGAAGGAGTCCATACTGGCTGCGTAGGATCCAGTTTCTTTAAACTCATGGCCGGTACCCAACCTTCACGTCCGTTATAACTAGAAAAGGGAATGGAGGAGTGTCTAAAGTTATAAGAGAAAGTCAAACACTTTTGCGGAACTTTTTGATTCTTCATTTGATTTGTTCATTAATTAATTAATGTTCAAATGAAGTCCGATCTGTTGGTCATACCTTTGGAAGTATTGCTTTTTAGTAATTGTCGTTTGTTAAATTCTGTTTTGTGCAAGGACTCTAGAGAGATTAGCTCTACTGATTTAGCGACCTCGCTCAAGTATTAATCTTTTGATAATATTTTGATCATTATAATTATGTTGTAATTGTTCTTGTTGTTGTTCTTCTTCTTCTTCTGTTATTATTATTAGTTATATTATTATTTATATTATTATCTCCTTTTGCACAACCTACCTCCCATACCACCAGCCGTCCAAAGTTTTTTGATGTATCCGAATGACCACCCCAACATCAAAAGATAGCTCGTCTGTCGACTCTGCCTCATACGGTCTCAAACTTTGATATACCTCCTCTGAGGAATGAATATTGAAGAAGAATGAGATGAGATGAAACGACAACACCTAGCGATATACTCAAACCAATCCTGAGCAAGTGACTTATTGAGTTTGTTTCAACGTATGTTCCAATAGGGGTTTTATTCAGAAGAAACATCATGAAATATGGCGACACTAAACTCATAAAAGGAGTTCTCATGTTAACTCTATAACTAAAACATTACCTTTTGTTATCAGCCTTTGTTTATCTACATTCTGATGGGTTTCGTTCTATGCGTGTTTCTTAAACCTATTATAACACTGGGGGTGGGTTAGGGTCTCATAATTGTGTTTTAAGGGGGAGGGGGTGAGTTTGGATAGACAGGCCCTAACAAGCTTGTAAATTACTCAATCAATAAATAGATAAATAAGTAAGTAAGTAAGTAAGTAAATAAATTAATAATTTAATAAATTAATAAATTAATAAATTAATAAAAAGAAAGAGAGGAGTTCGGCTAAACTTACCTTTGCCAGGAGCAAACTTTTGTACAGAGACGACCTCTGAATCATCGTCTGCGGGCTCAAGGTATGATGCAGGAGCCCAGCCGAGAACACCGTCACTGTCCACAAGCCACCAACCTGGATTTTAGGTGTGTACATGATTAACGATGTCTAGCTACTCTTGGTAACGAAACAGTAACACAGTTGTAAACAATCAGTTGTTACTAGCTACTTGAAATAAATGAAAATGGTGGAATTATGATAAAAAAGGCTAAATTAAAACATTATTTTATCATTTAAAAATGACAACATTTCACTGCAGTTGAAAACACCTGCTGAGAGCATGTTTTATGTTTAGACGAGTTAAAGATTAATCAACTCACCATATTCGTTTCTCTCTATTACGTCCACAATATCCCCTGCCTTCAGGTTAATATCATTCTTAGACTGCTTTTTGTAGTCAGCAGTCACAATGTACTGTTCAAACACGATTGGTCCGGTTATGTTCTGGACTTCTAAAAAAGGAAAAGCAATTTCATAACGGTTATTCCATGATCACTAAGTGAAGGTGAGTAGTGAGAATTCTAATAATCACAAAGGTTTGTGAGTAAAGTTGTCAGTATCGCCTACAACAACCACTAGGATGAAAATTGCAGTAATGTTTCTTATAAACAAGTTAAGAGCAAATAAAACATATATTGAAGCACTTTCTCTTGAAATATTTTACTGGTTGGGCCGTACCCCCCCCACCTCCCCCTTGCACACACACGCCAATCTCACACACACAGAGACACACACACTCGAAATAAAAAGGTACTTTCCTAACTGGCAGAGAACACATGTGATGTTAGTAGGCTTTTTAACGGTAAACATAAATTTAGCGTACCTTGATTGTCTGTTTTCTTATTTTCCTTGTTTGCTGAATTTGTTTTCGAACAGCATCTAGAGTTGAGCAAATATTTGTAAGTACACTTCTATTTTATAAGACAGTTCGTCTAAATGGGACTTAACCTTAAGAAGGGTAACTCTTGTGAGTAATACTTACGGTGATTTTTGAGGGCTTAGATCGTCTGTGCTCGGTTTACAGAAATCAAGGACTATATTACTGCATGACATCATATCGGGAGAGTTGATCAGCTCCTAAAATGAACAGATTCAGCTAATTTTAAAAACGTGTTTTTCTAGTACCGCTGAATAAGTGTTCCAAAACAGAGTTTACACGGATCTCGCATAGTTTACTGACGACACGTCTAAAGAACTAAAAGGATTTCCAACAACTCATTTATTTATTTTTTGAGTATATTATGTGTTAACTAGAACATAGTACGTAACATAGAACATAGTACATAGTACGTAACGTTGACTGGTTTGTTCAGATGACAGCGATGAGTATTCAGAAGCCTTCCTTCCGATAAGAATGGCAGATTTCATGGAACTTAGCGGTGCTCACTCTGGAATGAAAGTAAAGCTAAAACATCGTAATATCGATAATTGGCGTCGGCTTATCTGCCTAGCCAATACATCTAAGATTCCGTGGCAGAATGAGCTCATAAATCCTTTTACATAAATCGTGTGAAGCGGATAGGTCTGCATGCGGTTAGCATTGATCCCGGAACGAAAATATCGATCCAGAACGAATATTTTTAAAAAGTAACACGCAAGAAAATACAAAGAGAAAAGAAAAAGTGAAGCGGTGAAGCCAGAATGAAGTCGTGCTGAAATAAAATTCAACTCAGTGCATCATGAACGCCAAAGTGATAACAGGCTTTCTAGGTACTTACGTCACAAAACTTGTTTATTAACGTCATTCGCTTACACGACCCATCCTTGAGGCGGAACTTGCATTGCTTTGCAAACTTTAATGCTATTGAGAAGAAGTTGTTTGACATGTTATTACAAGACAAAATGGTATGAAAGAAGAGATAGACAGATAGAAGCGAATGCCGGTTCAAACAAAACTAGTCAGCGATCACATCCTACAGGAGTTTTTGAAGCCAGAATTACGTACCTTTTAAAGAAGGAAGCAGTTTGTGGGTCTCTGGAAACTCTTTTAACAGCTTCTCCTGAAGAAAAAAGATACGGGACGCAAATTTATACAAGTTAGTGGTGAAAAGTGTTTTAATTATCGCCTGGAGAAGTCGGAGGGGGAGCGGAGGGCTTTTGTTGAAACGCTAAAACATTCATCTTCTCTCCCTCGCCCCATAAATTATTTTGGAAGTTATGGCAATTTTGGTCAACAGCTCCTTTCTTTTCTTCTGAATGCCATAAAATCCCCCACCCCCACCCCATTAATTCTCCTGTAGGAAATTAATTTTACTTCGAGAACAGACTGTTGTAGTTGAGAAACGTTTCGGCAGCTTTTTTTCAGCACAGTGGATAATAAGTATACATTATACGATTAAGTGGAAAGGGTTAGTTTTGTAAAAGTCCTTTTTCTTGTGGTATAAAAAAAGAAATGCTAAATATTACAAAAATTAAGAGTCCAAGCTGGTTAGTGCTAGAAATGCCGAAGAAATGAATGAGCATTTTGCCCACTTTTGTACGTTATTCAAGCAAATTAGCGCGAATACAACTAGCTGGGTACTTGCAATGTCAATTTTGTCGAATGTAAAATGTATGCGAAGTTCTCACAGTTGTTAACTAATTTTGGTCATCAGATCCCAAAATATATCTCAAAGCACACACACACATTGCAATTCCAGTTTTTCCCTGCCGATATCACCAAGCTTCTTTTTTTCCAATTAATAATATGCCCAATATACAGTAAGATAAGCTAAAAACAAATATACACGAGTTCCAAATGTGCTAAAAGTGCCCCATTTGGGTTCTAACAGTAGTTAAATAAGTGTTAACGTACCCTAATGGCCCGCTAAGCGGCATTAATTGGTTTTCATTAAAGACAAAGCACCCTGGACTAGCCTGCATTAAATAGTTGTTTCCGAGCACAAAAACGTTAAAAGAATGTAAAGAACCGGCATGAACAAATGGCAAGTGATTAAAACTTAGAATTTATATATCTTGTAAGTAGCAAACATATTTTGAAACAAAAGCGTGTGAACACAAATCGAATGAGTCAAGGCATACCAGATCCAATATTTTTAAGCATCCAACCTGGAGTTGAATCACCTTATATGCAAGTTAAGTACTTTAATTGTAAAAGATCGTGGCGCGCACGTTGTCTATATTTAGCACAGCAAATCCTAATCATAAGAATTACTTAGCCACATTTCGAAGCATACATTTAAGGTGAATCAAAGTCTCCAATTCGTGCAAAGTAACATTTATTTATCTGAACATACCATAAAACCACTAAAGAGCTATAGCGTTTTCTTTGTCTTTACACCCATTAACTGAAAAACTTTCGTGTCCGCAAGCCGATACAATATTTGATTGAAAACAGTAATTAATAACCAAAATGGTTTCTGCGCCAATATATTTGATCGTCACCGACAACCATTTCTGTAGCTTCATTCCAACTGAATACTTAACAAATAAAACACAAAATAACCTCACAAAGAATGCGTTGCCATTATCGGATGTTTCTTCAAATTTGATTAAATTTTTTGTTATTTTCAACGCAAGGCTGTATAGGGAACGTTCTTTCATAGCAAGCATAGATTTCAGGGACTAACTTATTTACCTGTAATTCAAAAAAGTCGGCACATTTCCTGTAGACGATGTTGATTGTTCCATCCGACCACAGCACCTTCATGATATAAACCTAAAAATAAGAAAAGCAAACAAACAAATAGTTATTTACTTACCTTTTATTCCACGTAAAACAAAAACAAACTCTTTTTGCTTGTAATATTATGTAGTATGCAGCCAATATCGTTTCAAAGTTTGAATTTCAGATATTTTTTTTCAGTAGACCACGATGGTAAAAATGTCGGAAGGATCAATTGGTTTCTTGCACCAGAAGAAACTTCCTTTAAACTGTCTACTTTAAGAATTCTTATACTTCATTCTTTGTATTTTGGTTGCTTATGTTATGATAAAATACGTAAAATGCAATCAAGATTAAAAGCTGTACAAAAATTGGATCTTTACACAACTTTGGAGAAAAGTTGATCTCAAATTTTTTCATTCTAATCGTTTTTAAAACAAGCAAATTATAATTAATAAATAAAACAAGAGAAAAATACAACTTACATAGTTCTTATTTGGAAATCGTCGCTTTTGAATTCCTTCAACAGTCAAGTATTTCACCCTTCGATCCATTGCACCAGTTACACTATGATGAGAGAATGAAAGTCAACTGTAGCTAGCCTTTTTTTCCATGGGGTTAAATAAGCACTGCAGCCGCCTACGTTCTTATGATGTCAAACATATTTATTAAACTTAATTGGTTAAATACCTCTTTACTATTGATGAACCATGAAGCTACTTGTGAGTAGGAATCACGATTCTAGACTTGCCTAGTAACCAACGAAGAAAAGGGGGATTCAATCCTTTCAGGGCTTCTATCTTTAATGTAAATAAATTCTGTGAGCCCAAAACCTTAAAACGGCTGAGGTGGGTTCTCTGTCGATTCAGTAGATTAATTGAGCGCTTTTACTGTTTCAATATCACTGGTATACCATGACACGCTATATTTCTTTGTTTTCAAAAACAACGTCAGCATAGCGAACTTTCTATTGTGCCTACAACGCTCTCAATCAAAACCAATTTTTTGTTTAACTATATTCGATAATTCAATAAACAGATAAACAGAAGTATAGCATTTTCCTTTTAACAGTATCGTCTTACGCAATTTTTGTTATATTCAGCCAACGCTATAAAATCACAACCATTTAATAAAAGTGACTTGGATAAAATGATTTCTTAGTATAACGTTGCCGTCAAACTTTTGTAGATCTAAAGCGGTTTTACTGTTTAGGGATTTTAAAAACTAGAACAGTGAGGCCTGTTATACTGCACGTAAAATTCTAAAAACATTAATTTATTTTCGTATAACCAAAAAAGAAACATCATTAAGCTTGTTTGTTGATCTAGCAACGGGAATATTTAACCAAATCAAGGTGCTGGCTAATTGTCTAAGCTGAGTACATGATGAATGTCAGTCGTCTAATAACAGATTCTAGAAATTTCAAGAGACGTTAACAGGCGAAGCATTATCGTATCTACAGATACTATAGTTTTAAGACCTCAGATGTAACGCCAGTGATCCCGGAAATCTTTTTATTTTTGAGTTCTATTTTGGGGAACTTGTGATTTCTGTTTTTCGTAACACTGCCACATCACCACTGAATACCTGCTATATGTCCGTTTTGGCATGCATCCTCGTTTACAAATGCAGTTGGGACATAAAGTTCGTGGTGTTATCGAACTATATCTTGGCATCTTTTATGTATTTGTAAAAATGTGACGATGCTAAACCGTCTACTTAAGAAATGGTCCATGTTTAGCAAGAATCTATCTAGTTGTAGATAGATTCATTATTGTAGGTGCACGTGGGATTTTGGGAAAGCAGAAGAAAACTTTTGAGTTGCACGAGGCGAAGCCGAGTGACTCTATTTAATCACCGATTTGGTTATTTTCGAAGCTCATTACAAAAGCAAAGTTTATGATCGAATATTCAAATACGCTCAAGTTTGAACAAAAAAAGTGCAAAAAATTGTCTCAAAGAAGTGAAGCGTATTAACAACTTTCCTTATTCCGATTGTTTTCTTTGAGATATGCTCATTTATTTTCAGATCACGTCTTTCACACGTTACTTTAAGAACATAAATAGCAATTTTTCGTTCAATTTTGTTTAGCGTCGTGCCACACGCATCCATAGCATCGTGCCGCATGCATCTATAATTCGTTTGACGCACGCTAGACATAGACCATATTTTAAAATTAGGATAAGCGGTACATCAAAGTGAACTAATTTTAAATCAAACAAAGGGAATACCGAATTCGCTTCAAGCTCCCATATGAAATTGGTGCCAAGATATCAAACAAAGGGAATACCGAATTCGCTTCAAGCTCCCATATCACTATGTTATCTGCATTACAACTTGTCTCGCAACGGCTAACGAATTTGTTGCGACCATTGCAGAAAGCTGTGCTTTATACTTTCTCCTTGTCAAATTATTGCAGCAACTTGTCTAGCAATGATTTTATCTCTTCAGGGTGTGTGTTGCACACTGCAGTGATGATCTGGGTATAATATTAAAACATATTGCACGGAAAATGGCTTCGTGTCGCTTGCCCTTTGAGGTGGCTGTAGTTTAAGTTCACCGCGAAGGATGCACGATGCATCACATTTTCCGAAGGCAAAAATTATTATCCGACCTCTCCTCGTTCACGATAACCTAAAATATTTAAGGTAACATCCGTATCGAAATTACGTCAACGAGTAAATTTACTAAAAATAGCTCTTGGCCACTGTAGCGTTTTGCAGTTCGTGCAATTAGGTTGATCCGGCGCGTTTCCTGCAAACCTATATGAAGCAAGGAATGTGCTATTCAACTTCAGATTTTTGAGTACTTTAGTAGCATCTTCAACCAAGTTACATCATTCGCCATATATTAACATGAAGCAATGTTTGATTTTCGTCCACGAATCACTTGCTATTTTCACGTTTCTTGCAAACCAATAAAAAACAAGAAAGTATGCTACTCGGATGAGTACTTGATCTTGAATTCAACATTTTCCCCCACCTTTAATGAATATGAAGCATTTATGTTTGATTTTATACCACTAATTAATGATTTATTTAGGTAAATTAAGACGTGGTCCAAACTTTAAGTTCTTGTTGTTGTGGAACGAACCAGAGAACAAAATCATTCGATTCCATCAAACTATAATTACGCAAACTTAACACTTATGAGTTTATGATACACTTGAATATAGATAATGATTATACAAAGTTATCCTGTTACCATTATTCTATATTTTTAGCCAAGGATAGGGTTACTTGGAGCCTCGTACGTGCTTTTCTGGCTTCAGACTAAATATCCTGCCGAAAACAATGCAGATGACATCAACACTAGCATTTTATCTAAAGAAACGATTGCTTTTATTATTTACCCAAAGAATCACGGAATGTTTGCTTCAAAAACATTGAACCATTTGTGTAAGTTTACTCTGAAAACTTTTTTGATTTTTGAGAGCTGTAAAAGAGGTGACTCTACAATAGCTTCATAGAAAAGTAACAAAGACAAATCCAAGATGTCGGCAAAGAAATATGTCCAAGATGGCGGCTTTTGCCATAGCAACACCTGTTGTCATAAACAGTAACTGTTAAAAGTTAATTAGTTCATGCCAATTGATAACACACTGCAATAATATTTTGCTAACGAGAAGCTATGACTACCATGAAGGTGTTTTAATTAGGAACTTAATACCGTTACCCTGTATGTTTTCATGTGTCAAATACGGTAGGAATCATAATAATAATAATAATAACGACAATAATAACAATAATAATAATAATAATAATAATGTTAACAATAATATTAATAGCCTTTGCCTTAAAACTTGTCAGAAATTTAGTAATGGAATGGAATTTTGGCTGCAAGATGAGACTACTGATTCGTTTTTCACATTATTCTGATTGTTCTTCTACCCGTCTAGATTACTCGTTTTAGGGTATGGACAAAATTTACAGCAATTATATAAAACTATATATAAACATTAAGTGGGCGTAATGCTTGTCTGCAAAGACGTTGCTCAAGAATTCAACTCACGTTTCACAAGCCCAGGCCTTCCAGGAGAGGTGCGATATTATTTCAAGAGCAGGATGTGACATTTCATTAACATACACTTATCTCAAGTTATTGCCATACATTTCACTGTAGTCTCACAATCCCTTTGGGTTAAGAAACTCCAACTCTTATATATTTGCACTCAACTGCGTGTTTGCTTATGTTTTTATTTGTGATTCAAGCAGATCTCGCTCGGGGTCGAACGAACATTTCATAGCTCTCCCAATGGCATTGATTGATTGATTACGCCGGTTTGAAGTCACGTCTTCAGCTTTGTTCGGACCCTTAAATCTCTAAGAATGTATTTAATAGCAGCCAGCGCAATGAATCACGGTAGTTCAAATACCTGATTAGGGGTATTGGCCATTGCAAAAGTATATTTTAGAAAAAAGTTTTTAGTCAATTAGATGCGACAAGTTACAAAAATTCCAGTTTAAAATGCATTAACAATTAATTCATTTACTTACTAACTTGCTTATTTGCAAGGTGCAAAGAACAAAAAGCACTTAAATAGAGCAAACGAAGCTAAACAAGTCTTTTCAATGACAAATCTAAACTCATGGATATTGATTAAATGATATGCTACCTGACAGCCGTGGCGCGGATTATCAGTCTTAGTATTGGGAAAAGCAACAACAACTAGAATATCTTCAAAGTCTGAAGGTAGGCTCACAGATTACGCGAATTCACAGGCAATGTTTTTTTATTTATTCATTTCTTCTAATTGAATGGTTTTAAGCAGAATGAACACAATGTAATTATCAATAATTTTCGCTTTCAAATCTAAAATACTTTTAGAAGTCTTAAAGAGATGACCTAGTCAGTCGCCTAAGCCGGCTTACAATAACTATACTGTTTGTATTTCCAGTGAAACAAAAATAAAGAGAATTGATCTAAACTTTTCCCAATTATAGCGTTTCGTGAGCTGCACCAAATTTAATGAAAGGTTAGTACTTTCGGAACAAGCTAAAAATAATAGACTAAAACGTTAATTACTTCCAAGTGGTCTGTCAAATACTAAAATAGTTTTGTCGTAAATTTGGCTAAACGCCGGTTATCGGTATTTCTTCTAAATTCGCGCATTTAACAAAATTTACAGAAGACGTGCTGTTTGTTATTTCTGCAAAATGTTTGGTTCTGTGCGTTTGTTTTCGGCCTCCATTCATGATCTAACTAGCTCATAAACTAATTTGGATATTTATCTTCCACGTTCGGGTGCATTCGGAGTTAAACGAAACTTGACGGTCGACAAAAGATTTTCCAATAAGAATTGTTTTTGGGACATTCATTTCTTATGTTCAGTCCTGATATCTTAATTCTATAAACCTTCACATATATTTAATCAAACTGGAAGTTTTCATAAGAGTCCGGGCTGATTAAATTTAAAAACATTTAAGAGCACTTGCGTCTGAAATCTTCAAAACAATTTAGTTAAGTGATTTTTAACAAGTTTTGTTGCTTTTTTTACGCCAACAATGTCCACCAACACAAGGAATGCCTCCCAAAACAATCTTTACTATATTAGTCCCGATTTAGAACCAACATGGGGAAGCAGACAATTAGTGCTATGGCAACAAATATCTGGCAAAATCTTCCCTCCGTTCTCAAAGAACAAAATACCTTCACATTCAGCAAAAACGTCAAACAATATCTGCTTCTAAAACAATTTGAAAACTAATGCAACAAGCATTTAAATTCTATATTCCTATGAATTTCTTCAAACTTCTTCATTTCTTCAAACCGTACGTTCGCTAGGCACTTGTCTTTCAGTATCGTTTGTTTGTTTGTTTTGTTTTTATTTTTGACTTGTCTTTTTGTGTGGTTGTTTTGAACGAGGGCTACAAAATCTCCTAAAAATGTTACAAGCCTGGCGTCTAACTAGAAAAATTTATGGTTTATTTAGGCCCTGGGCATCTGCTTCGTTATAAAAACTATATTTTCGCTACCTGCTTCTTTAGATCAAATCTTATTAAAAATAAAATATAGTGCCAAATCTCCAATTCTGTAAACCTATTTAGTTGGAACAAGGCCATACAAGTCAACCGTTTGCATTTCTTATGTCAGTATCTGCGCTTATCGCAATGTTATCGGAGAAATTTAAGCTTAAAGCAAGTGTCAACTTGCAAGTCACAATTTTGAGTTGATTCACATCGACCAGTTTTGACTCCGTTCGCACAAGGTTCAACATTTTTGGATTTATCGATAAACGTACAAAGAAATGTTGCAGCCGGATAAAATGATAAGCATTATCTCATTGTTAATTGTATATTTATGTCGTAAAATGTTTACGTAGCTAGAGTCATTTAGACAGGATAAAATTGCAATACAATTCTTATTTTAGTGTCCTGATTCTGTTCCCGATGTTTTGCGGTTGGGCGTTTCGGTACTTTTGCTTTGATAAATCCGCTTTCTCTGTTATCCAAACCTAAATGACACGGAACTAAGGACTCTTAATTATGTTTTTTGGGCAATTAATGAAGTGACGTATTTTAAATTTTTGTTTGGATGCACTACTTATCTTAGAACGAATTAATCACGAATTGTATTATCATTCTGCTAGTTGCAGAAGTTATATGGTTGAGC
Organism: Parazoanthus swiftii; assembly: GCA_025403585.1. Taxonomy (NCBI): domain Eukaryota; kingdom Metazoa; phylum Cnidaria; class Anthozoa; order Zoantharia; family Parazoanthidae; genus Parazoanthus; species Parazoanthus swiftii. The sequence goes on along the minus strand of JAOBYE010111116.1, from coordinate 7,230 downwards.
TTCAGTTGGATAGAATAACATTTTTTTTGTAAAAACAAAAAGTAGTTTCGTGTCACAAAACAAACGCACAAACACTCCACTTGCTCTAAAATATCAATTTACTAGTGAATGGATTTGTTTGTTAGTTTTGTTAAATCGCAATACATCCCGCAAAATTCTCCCAGAATTGCGGTATTATTGTGTTATAAGTTTAAAGACTTCCTGCATAACTCAAACATCAAGCATTTTGTAACATTAATTGTGTTTCTTGGCCGAAGTTATCTGAATATTGTTTAAAAGGATGCATCTACGACGTAGGTAAAAAAAAGGCAAATGAACAACTTTTTCCAGTACTCTGACATAGCTAAAACTTTTTTCGTAAAACTTAAACCAATGCATGCAAACACATACAATGTATGTGCACGTGCTTCGATGACACTATATTGGATTAGCCACGTGTACATTTATTCATTTACACGTGCTTACCACATGAGTGGATCCAAAATAAGTTGCTGAAGTGTTAAACGGAGCCAAAATAGCATCACAATACACTATTTAGCTAATGCAAAATTTTGTTAGATTCATTCCCTTGGGGCAAAAGTCATTACTCGGTCAAACTTGGACTCCTTAATCCAACCTAGACATCATATTTAGCCCCGAGGTCTATAACTGGCAAAATGTTTGTGTTAGCGACATGTCGTTTTTCAAAGTGATTTTTGCAAATATAGTACATTCGTCAAGTTTTTGCCAATGAAGCAAAGTTGACAGTTGAATTCAAACTAGCAAAGGACAGAGAATGTCCTAAATGATTTAGAACCATTTTTATACGTGTTTGCTGTAATGATTTTTTGTCGCATTGCTTTGATTTCGTTTTCCTTTTAAAAAAGACCTCATTTATAGAAAATTGATTCAGTTTAGCTTTTAGCTTCTGCAGTTCTACTCTGTTCTTTTTCTCACTTTTCCTTCTTCCCTTCCATTAATCATAGCTACTCTGCGACGGGTTGCTGAAGCTTTATGTAAACCAATCAGCTAAATAAAAAGTGTTGTTCTAGTTCGGGTATAAAAGTATTGCTCTATCACAAAAAGGGAAAAGCAAAAACAGACAAACTGATTGAGCTCGTGTTTTTCTTCAATATGTCTTCCCGAGTTACATTCTTAAAACATGCAACACTATGCAATATCTACACAGTCTAGCGGTTCCATTGGCCTATCAGATTTACCGGCTTATTGGCAAATGGCCTAGCAAATACTGGAATTTGGATATCATCAGACAAGTATTTTTCAGTGATGTATACTAGCAGTAACCCCAGATTATAAAAAGTGTTTAATATAATGGATCGTAAATGAAATTGCTGTTGACACATGCTAGTTACTGAATTAAATGAACCATTTCTTTGTACTCGGAGACCGTCGACGGCACAGAAAACGACTTGGCTTACATTCGGAATCACCCATTGTGGTAACAAATTAAACGAACTGAGTCATTGTACCCGACGGCCACTGTGGTTTGTGACCACAATGATCAATTTTGGTCACAAACAAAATTAGCTGAGTCATTGCACTCGGCGGCAATTGAACCAAATGATCGATTTTATCACAAACTAAATGAACTGAGTCATGGCACTTGGCGGCCTTTAAGCCAAATGATCCATTGCGATCACAAACTAAATGAACTGAGTTGTCGTACTCGGCAGTAATTGTGCCAACAGAAAAGACAAATTAATGCCGAATAATGTGGTTATAGTGCAGCCACTCAGTAGCGGCTGCCGCAAAATCTTATCTTGGGGTTTTTTCCAGTTTTAAGCAAAAAAGGAGCGTACGCATTGATTTAGTTACCAGTCTTACACGGTCAGCAGACAAAATTTAAAATGGCGCAGATTTGGTACAAATCTTGTCCTTCCAAAAAATCTCGAATCCTCACGCTTTTGAAATCGCATAGATCCCATGCTGACCACATAGAACCCAAGATTAGTATGGCGTTCTAATAACGTCGAACTCAATAATCAAAATTATGCTCAGTTTCTCTTACAAATTAGAAAATAAATGAGTTTTATTGTCAGGAGGCCATGGCCGGTATCGACAGTATCGAAAATTGAATACTACGCAGAAACCCTAGAGCGCGGCATAAATTGATGAAAAAGAAGCCTATTTTTAGAGTCCTTGCATTCAACCGCGGACAGGAGCTCAACCAACGAGCGCAAAGATTCCCACGACCTTGAAAATAGAAATTGACCTTCATTGGACTTCCATTCCAATTGTTCTTCCAATTTTACTAACGAAGGCTGTAGGAACAACCGAAAATTTAGAATTTTAACGATTCAGTAGCTGTTTTCACAATTTTTACTCGTATTTGAAAACATTTCAACAAATCAGTCAGTTTAAGCCTAAATTTGGTCAAACGTATCCTTTTTCATTCATTGTATATGGGATAATTTTCCATCAACAAAGATATCGTTGAAAACAACTGAGGTCAAGTCCAATTCTGTTGCTTGACCAAATATCTAGTCATGCACGTTTACTTTGGGAGAGAAAGAAGAGTTTCTTCTGTTAAACTTTTCTAGGTGACGTTCTTTACATGTGGGTTCTAACCACGTTAAGTCAATGATTTTTTTTTAACAAAACTGATAAACCGCAAGGGCCCTACAGGACTTTATTTAGCTTCCGAAACCCCCAGTCTTCCACGACTAGCGAGTGGTATAGAAGAATTGTTTCTTTCTTTAAACTGATGAAAAGCGCAGCGTGGAACTCGCAGTTGTTCACTTTTGACCATTCAGAGATGAAATATAAAGGGGGAGTTTTTCTACGAACTTCTTTTACCATCCTTTGTACCTCCACTTTCTATCCCTTCGTTGTACCGGAACAATTTTCTCGCCTAAATAGGTAGCATTAATACAGAGTAGAGCTGAAACGAATATTAAATACATTAAAACAATTGTTTTGAAAATAACAAGTATTGATCCTTACGTCTAAAAACAACTACGCTCACGGGAAAAAAAGGCCGCTCGCTGTATCGTGACTGCCTTGGGGTGTTGGACCAATTATGGATTATTAGTGTGTATTTAGTATGCATACGGCGGTTTTAACTTTAAAACAACAAAAGACATCCGTTATTATAACTAGAGGCCATTTATATATCAGTAGAGATTGGAGTCTCGATGACCGGCGAAAGAAGCAATAATTAAACAACCACTTATAACATTGTTTTTGTTTCACGTGAAACTCTTCCGGTTTTTTATCGCTAACACCCCACCTCCAGAGTACTAAAATTAATGCTTTTGTTTTCTTATCTTCTAACCAACGTTATAGACGGTATAGTGCGTGGGGGCAAAATAATTGCTGTCGTGACAGAAAATTGGTTTGCTCGCTTCTGAAAATCAGGCAAAGGTGACGTATTTTCATTTTATATAAAAAAGGTTTGCTTTGGTTAACTGTTTCAAGACTCTGTACCTTGAAAGTTTGAACGGATATATTTATTTGTATTCCTTGTTGCGTTTGTTCTGTATACGTGTTGGAAGATGTGCTCGTACCGAAAACAAAATGCCTCGTCATACTGCATACGAATTTTCTCGACTTTTTGATTAGTACCGTGCAGTCGCTGCCGACAATAGGTGGGAACGCCTCTCTCGGTAACTTGGTTACAGCTGCTAATGTCTCGAGTTAAGGACATCAACATGATCAACTTGAAAGGATCATGAATCTTACAGGAAACCTTGCTATGACGTCATGAGGGGCAAATCCTTTTGTACTTTTAACTTGTATCTTCAAAACATCCAACCTTGAATAATTTACGCCACCTCTAGCTTTTCGTTTTCTTCTCTTTGTACACCCCATTGGAAGGATTTTACCTTTTGTACACCTTGAGGATTTCAAATGTATATTTTTGTGTATTTGTGTATTTTTTCCTTTTTCTTACCAAAATGGCAACTCAATGGCAATTTCAAATATAATGAGCTCTCGACTAAACCACTTTATCCTGTCAACTTTAAGCGGTCTTAAGTTGTTTTCTGTATAAACACACAAAGTGATGGAAATATGCACACCGTAGAATCGCGGCCCTGGGCTTATACAATTCTCTAAGATAATTTTGGTTGGGCCTATAATCGGGGGTGGGGAGGAGGGGGGGATCTTTTAACCGGGGATCTTATAACCGAGATTCGACGGTATATCGTAACTGTTGATGTATGTTTTTATTGATAAGTGTGTGGGGGCCGATGATTGGGGAAAGGGGCTTAAACAGTTTAAAGTGTTATGGAGCAAATGTAAACAGGAGTGGTGACCACCAGAGAAACCCCCACTTGGCTCTGCGTATCATTGCCAAACTGGCTTATTGTCGAATAAAAGAGCTGGGAGGGATCTGGGTAGAGGGAAGGGGGGGTTGGAGACTTCAAAAATTTTAGGTTTTAAAATATTTGAAGTAGTTTAAACGAAAATAGCAAACAGGTTAGAAACCACAGTAAGCGCGAAAAAATAATCTTAATAAAACATACTTCGTGCGTGTCAGACAGATGCTTTTCTTTTTGTTATCGAATTGGTGGTTCAGGCTACTGAAACTAGTAGGTCTGGCGTAATAATTACTTTATAAGTTCCGCTGCGGTGAAGCAAATAAAAATTTCATTTACACAATCCTCTTTAAAAGCGAGTTGATTACTTACTTTTCTTTGCTACAAAACTGCGGAGTAGACTACGAGTAGTCCCTATTTTTCCTCCGGAAGATAGTCGAGCGAGAGATCAGTCGAGACAAGCGATCGAGAATCCAAAATGGCGCGCAAAAACTAAGGCGAGCGGACTTTTTTTTTCGCGCGCCATTTGGACACTTGCCACTCGACTATCTTCCGGAGGAAAAATTGTGACTACTCGTAGTCTTACTGCGGAGGTTTTTTCGGCAACTGATTTTTGGAATCGCTTGAAACAGATCCGTCGACTGCCGCTGCTGATAACGAACAAGAATTCGACGTACACCGTGTAGAGATTGATAAATAGCTTTGAAGTTATTGATTGTTGCTGAGCTGGATATCGGTTTCCAATGCAAGAAGTAACCAAAAAATACTGTTTTGATGGTATATGTTATAATGTAGCTCTTCCTGTTCTTGTAATCGCTTTGACGGTCAACCAAAACACACTTCACTTCACTTCAAGTGCAAGGAAAATGAACTCCTCAAGGTTTCGTTGCAATGAGGATATGGTGAACGTAGATATACGTGTATGTTACTTTCAAGGTTAGTGAGTACATTATTTATTTTGTTCTCTTCTCTTTTGATACCGTTTACGGTAGCGAAATATTTGTTACTTTGGTGAGTGACTAATGATATTGGTTTGCTCGCTTCACAAAAGGTCTGAAACTGTATTCCGAGTATGGATCAAATGTGAACTTCCTTAAGGTGGTCTTACACGACTGACAATCACTAATCACCAATAGAGTACAAAGGCTTTAACCCGAGAAGCCTTTAATAAAAAAAAGTCCATTTACTTTTGTCACAATTCATCCGATTGACATGAAACTTGGTAGATATGATCAGGCCTCCTATTGTACTTTCAATTAAGCTTAGTCACGTGGGGTCTATTTGGTTTTCATGGCAACCGTGAGAAGGGAACACCATCTTGGAATTTTACGTTTTTCAGATTTAAAAAAAAAAACAGCATTTAGCGACTGAATACTTTAAAATAGGTGAAAAGCATTGTAAAATTGTCCGCATTTAGTCACTCTTTAGCTAAAAATTGAAATTTCGAAGTCAACACACAGACTGCGTGACTTGTGTGATGACGTCATCAGCTTGACGTCACCTATTTAGCGTCAAAGATGTGTTAACAAACAAAGAACAGTTGCACCAAAACTTTTGTTATTCGGCCTTGAAGCAAAAGCTTAAAGCAGAAAAAATCGAGGGGGTTTCTTGGGTTAAGACATCAACGGAGGGGGAGGGGGTTAAAAGAGAAATATGTAATAACAGTGCTGGAAGCTACAAATGAACGAAGTATGTACTCAACTGGTGACAAGTTCTTGTTGCTTTGCTACTCGATCTTTAGCATTTTTCGTTCGCGATCGCGGCGGGAAGCAGCATGAACTGAATTGCATGTCGAATTTTTCCCTTTTTATTCTTTTTACTGGCACCAGAGTCCATCGGCAATGGTGCAGACGTTTGATCCTGCAATTCTCGAAGAGCTATCTCGGTCGCTTTGAAACAGGGTCACGATGTCAGTCGACTCTTGGACATTTTGGCTTCAAAAAAGTGTTTTCTCACAGAGACGGCTAAACGGTTACTTATTTAAGTACATGAACAAATTGAAAAAATATTTAGAGTATCCAATTATTAAAAATGTATTGTAAACATATTTATATGTTGCACAAAATTACATTCTTAACAAAATCTCAACCTCAGCATTATTCTTAAAATCTTCTTAAATTTTCACGATTTTCAGCCTCGTTATTCTTATAAAGTATATTCTTCTAATAAAAAAAGAGTGTATTGCAGTTTCTTAACTAAGAAACATTTTGTTTTTGGAAGCCTAGCACTTTTGCTTGTAAGCAGGTGTTGACCAATGTTTTACTGCTGCACGAGTGAAAGAACTTGACCAGGACGAACCAAGGCCAGAAGGAAGGGGGTTTGCAATTAACTCGGGTGGTTCAGTGGAGATCTCCTTCACCACTTGCATGGGTGTCTTGTCTTCAATACACCATTTTTCTAATGCAAATTTCTGCTACATCCATTCCCTTGTGGGAGCTGAAAGTCATTACTCGGTCAAATTTGGGCTCATTAATTCAACGAAAACATCACTTTTAGCCCCCACGAAGGAATGGATCTAGCAAAAATTTGCATTAGAAAAATGGTGGCAAACACTGTTCAGTTAAAAAAAAACTTTTGTACCACCGCTGTTTGTTATAGCCACAGTCTTCCAATTCAATCGATTAGGAAACATGGTACCACTGAAAGAGATCTTGCATAATCCTCGTATCAGTTTTGTATTAAGGTTTTGCTGTAGTCGGAACAACACGGATTGAACGTTTCCTGACGGGGAACAAAATTCGAGTTGCATTGGAGTCGGTTTGAGAATGTGATAGTCAAAAAAAAGAGCGACCATAAGTTTGTTCTTGTTCTTGTGTTTCATCAGATTGAGAGACGTTCGTAAAAAAGACTTAACCCTAGAAAGCATGGGCCAAAAATAGTTACACGAAGGCATAAGGGGGGGGGGCATCTGACCCCCCCCCTCTCGACTTTCTCTGCAATTCATCCGTTTGACTTGAAATTTTGTAGACAT
>JAOBYE010111115.1:0-46299 GCA_025403585.1 Parazoanthus swiftii | reverse complement strand
CACACTGTCTCCAGTAAGCGCAGTGTCTCCATAAAAGCACACTGTCTCCAGTAAGCGCACTGTCTCCAGTAAGCGCAGTATCTCCAGTAAGAGCACTGTCTCCAGTGCTCTTACTGTCTCCAGTAAGCGCAGTGTCTCCAGTAGGTGCACTGTCTCCAGTAAGCGCAGTGTCTCCAGTAAGTGCACTGTCTCCAGTTAGTGCACTGTCTCCAGTAAGTGCACTGTCTCCAGTTAGTGCACTGTCTCCAGTAAGTGCACTGTCTCCAGTAAGTGCACTGTCTCCAGTAAGTGCACTGTCTCCAGTTAGTGCACTGTCTCCAGTAAGCGCAGTGTCTCCAGTTAGTGCACTGTCTCCAGTAAGCGCACTGTCTCCAGTAAGTGCACTGTCTCCAGTAAGCGCACTGTCTCCAGTAAGTGCACTGTCTCCAGTAAGCGCACTGTCTCCAGTAAGTGCACTGTCTCCAGTTAGTGCACTGTCTCCAGTAAGCGCACTGTCTCTATTAAGCCCACTGTTTCAATTTTACAATTGTTTCGATAACATTTCGAGTCTAGAATACAACGAGCCGGCCAGTAGCAATTGACTAAATAAATATAAGTTAATGAACCAATTAAGTAATGGTCCGAGTAAGAGCTAGGCAATCTTCTATTGTTCTGTGGCATTTCGCTTTTCCCACATTAAAATGTTTAGATTTTCATACTGAGATTACATTAACCAATACGCAACATGATTTTGAAATAAAATGTAATAACCTTTTATTTCAAAGCGTCGTTTCTTTTTTCCTGCAAGATTTTGCCCAATCGTTTGACTACAAAACAATAGCCAAGAAAAGCTTCGGATTTTCTGTGTTCCCCACGAAGAATTAAATGCATGAACTAGCTGATGAAGTTATCGTAGATTTTTGTGTTTAAATCAATGAGATGAACGGTTTAAACAATATTGCAATTAACACCTTTTTGCATTCCCTGCCGCTGGACTGCCAAGTTCTTACTCGGACCATTCCTAAAAAAATACAACCTTAGAAAAAAAGCTGAAACAGTGTAATGTGACCACTTAAAATGCAGTTCTAGAACGATACGTATACACTGCAACAAATATGGTCTCTACCCTTCTTACAGTTTAAGTTTGCTCTTGACCGTGTTGCAGTAATATTATAGCTCTGAACTTCATTTATAAGACTCTAGGGAGCTCCTTACACTACCATCAACCATCCTCCACCCCCAATACTCGAAAATCCATTACCTTTACTTTCTAGTTTGTTCTTTCATTTTTTTTTCTCCCCCACCTCATCTTTTTCTTGCAAAACGTTCTCAGCTTTCTATCCTCCCCTGGCTTTCACACCGAGACAGATATGTTCCCTCGATATATTATTTGCATACACATACCGTATTCCCTTATCCTCTTTTTCTTTGTAATGTTGTATTCCCTTTCATATCCATGGATGCATTCACCCTGGTTTATCCACTTCAGTTACTTCATCACTCCCTCTACACAATTGCTTCCTGGACTATATCATTTCTTCAAAACAATTCTTCCGATTCTTGTCACCCAGATACATTCTGTCAGTTATATTCCCTTCCTTGGGTACTTTCACCCAAATTTAACCTCAGCTCTTGATAAATTCTTCGAGTTATTTTCCATCCCTTTAGTACATTCTCCCCAGTTCTTTACCCTGCCCTGGGTACAGTTCCCCAGTTTTATCAAACCCAAATCCTTCCCGGTTAATTTCCGTCCCCTGGGAAAATTCTCTCCAATTTTCATTCACCTGGGTACATCATATCCCTAGCTACAGATTTTCCCTGAGTTTATGCTCCCCCCATCCTGCTCCTTTCTCTGGGTAAATCCTTCTTTCATTATATTCCCTCCCCGGGGTAAATCCTCCCCAGTTATATTCCCTTCCCTGGATACAACTCCCGAATTATATTTCCTCCCCTAGATACATCCTCCCTAGTTATATCCGCCTGGATACCTCCTCCCCAGTTATATTCCCTATCCTGGATGCATCCTTCCCAGTTGTATCCCCCTGGATACATCCTCCCCAGTTATATTCCCTGCCTTGGATACATCCGCCCTAGTTAAGTTCACTCCCTTGGACACATCCTCCCCAGCTATATTCCTTCCCTTGGACACATTCTCCCCAGTAAAATTCCCTACCCTGCACGCATCCTTCCAAATTAAATTTCCTTCCCTGGACACATCCTCCCCAGTTATACTCCCTCCCTTGGATACAGTTCCCCCAGTTGTATTCCATCCCTTGGATACATCTTCCCCAGTTATATCCCGCCCGGGTCAATCCTTTCGAATTATATTCCCTCCCTTGGATACCTTCTTCCCAGTGTTATTCCCTCCCCAGGATACATCCTTCCCAGTTATCTTCCCTCTGTAAGGTACATCCTGTTACGCCGCAAAATGTAGCATCAACCCAAAATGTAACAATTTTTGACGCAAAGTTTAACAACTTCTTAACACGAAATATAACAATTTTTTGACTCAAAATGTAACAACTATTTGACGCGAAATGTAACAACGCAAAATGTAACAGATTTTCATACTCAGACTGGGCTTTTTCGACGTGCTGGGACTGGAGAGGGTCCTTAGCTCAAAAACTACAGAGTTAATAGACCAGTTTCGTATTCGTAGTTGCCGCTGATTACAATGACTACAGACTCATTTACTCAGCGTTAGCCTCGTCTTGATGTTAGTTGTTTTATTGTTATTTATGTAAATTCAACACCAAGCCGAGGCTAAGGCTGAGTAAAAGAGTCCGTAGTCATTGTAATCAGCGGCAACTGCGAAAACGAAACTGGACTATTGCTATGAAACTAAACTTACCAGCTATATAGTTCTCCAAAAACCGATTGACTTGACATAAATAGTTTCTGCTTATGATGTTGGTTCCCATAAGCTGCGTTTGAAAGTTGCCAGCAAATCATAGGAAGCATGGTCACACTTGTCGGTTGGTACCACCAGGATGCTCTGCTCTTTTTTTCTTGTAAGGTAATCAGCGCCAGATGTTCTACTACCCTCGTGAGGGAACAAAGAAAAAACTCGTAAAGCATTCTGGTACTGGTAGTAAATTGACACAATCAGGCAAACCTAATACACCCTCCGTCCTGTATTGAAAAATTTATATTTCTGTAAAATTTGGTGGGTTATGACGTCACGCAATTGAGCGCCGGATTGCTGGTAGGTGACGTCCAACTCCAATGTTGCAGCAACTGCTAAATTTAAGTTCGAAATTTTAACCATTGCTCGACAGTTCCGTACGTAATGGGATGCCCAAATCCCAGCCTATAGCCCTTGTCTGATTATTATCATAACCTTGTCTGCTTGTAACTTCTATTTTTTAACCCTTTGGAATGTTAAAGTTTTATCTTTAAGTTCAGTTAAAATGTTGTTAACAATTCTTTATTTGACCCCTTTGTGAAAAATACAATAAGTAAAAATACAATTTTTAGAAAATAAATTAAGGTACAGGACATCCAAAAAAACCCATCAGAGCTTATCTAAGTTGGTCGACCATAGTTTATAGTTATGTAGTTAAATGGTGTGATAGTAGGATCAGTAAGGCAGGCAAGTACACACACACACACACACACAGAGAGAGAGAGAGAGAGAGAGAGAGAGAGAGAGAGAAATATAACTGGTAAAGTAAATAGAAGTATTAGTGAGAGCTAGGAAGAGGAATAAGTTCAATATTGGCTGATAAAGAGATTTTTAATTTTTTTTTTAAAGACTGAGATGCTACAAGATTTGAGTGACTCGTCGATAGAATTCCAAGTTTTCGGGCCTTGGAATTTTAAACTAAATATTCTATAGTTTGTGCGAGATGATGGTAGTGCAAATGAGGTTTTGGAAGCCAATCTAGTGTTACAATTATGGACACTTCTAACATGGAAATAAGATGGAAGTAATTCCTTATGGAATTTATACATGACAATTGAAGTAGTGAGTTTTACTATGTCCAAGTATTTTACAATTTTTAATGATTTAAAAATAGGACTAGTGTGTTCAGTGAAAGACGAAAAAGTGATTAAGCGGATAGCACGTTTTTGTAGTACGAATAAAGGTTTTACGTTTGTTGGTCCCAAGCAATTTGTGAATATATAAAAAATGGATAAATCAGTGCATAGTATAGACTTACAAATGTGTTAGCATTAACAAAATATCTTAGTTTGGAAATTAGACCAATGTTCCTTTTAGTTTTTTTCAAAACATGAGAAATATGTGCCTTCCAGTTCAGGTGAGAGTCTAGCATCACTCCAAGATGTTGAATATAACGTTCTTCTTTTAGACGTTTATCATTAACAGACAGTCTTATGTTGAATGATTTTTTCTTTTGGGGTGGGTGAAAAACGACAAAGTTGGACTTGGAAATATTCAAAGAAAACTTGTTTGCTGAGAGCCAGGTTTTAACATGGAGACGTTCAGCACTTATTATTGACTCGATGCAACTTAAGCTCTTAGAAGCATAAAAGAGGTTAGAGTCATCAGCAAAGAGATGGAAGTCCAGCTTACTTGAGCATCGCCGAAAGTCATTAATGTAAATCAGAAATAATCAGGGACCTAGAACTGATCCTTGTGGGACGCCTCATAAAATATCTAAATAGTCAGAACAAGTATTATTTATGGATACAAACTGTTTTCTGTTGGTTAGATAAGATGAGAACCATTCCTTTGCTACCCCACGTATACCATAATGCTCTAATTTGTCTAGCAGAATTGAGTGATTAACAGTATCAAAGGCTTCGTTAAGATCCAGAAAGACACCGCATGAGAAACGACCAGATTCAATGGCAGATTGTATCTTATCAAGTATGCATAGTATAGTATGGTCAGTTACATTTTGCGCTGTTAAATTTCGCGTCAAAAATTTGTTACATTTCGCGTTAAGAAGTTGTTACATTTCGGGTTGATGTTACATTTTGCGTCAATCCTCCCCTGTTGTATTCTCTCCCTTGGGTAAATCCTTTTCAGTTATATTCCTTCTCTTAGACACATCCTCCCCAGTTATATTCCCTCCACTTGGTAAATCCTTCCCAGTTATATTCCCTCACCTGGGTAAATCCTTTTCAGTTATATTCCTTCTCTTAGACACATCCTCCCCAGTTATATTCCCTTCCCCTTGGTAAATCCATTCCAGTTATATTCCCTCCCCTGGGTAAATCCTTCCCAATTATATTCCCTCCCCTGGGTAAATCCTTCCCAGCTATATTCTGGTCCCCCAAATACATTTTCCCCAGTTATACTAAATATTTTTACCAGTTGTTTACCTCTCTCAAGCAAATCCTTCCCATTTGTTTGCATTTTATTTTTGTTTTCTTATCGTTACCAATCTAAGCTGTTTTGTGTTTAATGCCTGGATACATTCGCCCCAGGTATATTTTCCCCTTAAACACATCGTGCCCAGTTGTATTTCTTCTCCTGGGTACATTCACCGCAGGTATTTTGCCTAATCACAAGACATTCTCCCTCGTGGGTACGCTGCACCCCAGGTATATTCCCTCCTGTTTTGAGTCAGGTGCATCTCCCTTTCCTACCGCAATTTTTGCTCAAATTAAATCATTTGACTGTATTCTAAACTTAAAGAAATAAGCAAGGATTAACTTCGCATTTCTCAACTCAAATCATATCAAAGATGTAAATATAGGTTTGCCAGATCTGATGATATTTACCAACGAATTCTTAGTGTTCGTTTTATTTGTATTGATTTGCAGCTGTTACGAATAAAATACTATCATTAGAATTTACCTTGTGTTATTAAAATAAATGAGCAACCAGGGAACTTTAAAGATATGAGCTAGAACCTAGTTTCAGGCTGGTACTTTAAAGAGCCGGAATGAAACTTTCCTTTTTCTATATCTTTTCAATAACTTACACTCGAAACTTATACAAATTAGTGTCAGCATTTTTATCTAAACCTGTTCAAATCGATAAAGATTGATTTAGACATGTCTAGTTTGTTTTGGGGGTTTGTCGGTTTCATTAGATGCCACTAAATTTTCTCAGGTTTTCTTTTATCGAAGAACGTGTTCAACTAACTGCATGCCTCTCTCTTTGTTTTTCCTATTCTAAGAGCATAAATTTTGATGGAGGGAAAGTTAGTGCCAGATGGGTTTTTTAAAACTTTTTAGACATCATTGAAAATAAATTACCTATCTTAATAGTGCGAAAGTGTTTATACGAAGAAATGAAGATTGTCAACTATATTCGGCGTCTTTTGTTTTTCACTCGCAGATATGTTTGTAATTTTGTGTGGTGTTTTTGCGGTCCCACAAAGCATATTATTCCAAACATTAATATAGAAATAAGAGCTTACAATAACGTTTGTCTGCATTTCTTTATTCTTTATTTAGTTTTATTTACATTGCTTAAAACAGCTTAGTTTTTGAGTATTTGATAGTTTAAAAACCTCCATTAACCGACCCTTGTGTTTGACAACACATCGTTTGTTTCTGCAATACAATCTTTGCAAAACAACAGAACCACACCTCATTCGTCTTTTGAGTTCAGTTTTACTGACACCTTTTCATCGTTTTTGGTTATTAATCGTTCTTGAAACCAAGCTTAGCCGACCCGCCCCCTCTTTCCATTTATTTAATTATAGCTCGGAACTAGAAGATTTACATATATATGCAAGCGGTTTCTTGGTATTGATGAAAAAGATTTCTCTAGAACTGTCAAATCACCAAGGCTTTTTGACAAAGAAGTATTCTCTGATCGGAAACTTAGAACTATTTTTCAATGAATATACTACTTTAAATGTTTGGTATTTCTTTTCAAGAAACAGATGAAAAACGAAATGCAGTAATTGTGTGTATGAGTGCGAAATACCTGGATTTGGCAACTGTAGCGCGGTCTCCTCTCTAATTATTTTTAACGTGAACTATACTGATGTGTTCTCTGATGTATTAATCTTTTCAAAACCACCTGGACGGTTTATTCTTTGCCTTTGACGGATGGATAGTTCGTTTGAAAATACATGCCGCTTGACCCCTGCTGAGTTGTGCATGCCGTAAGCGAGAGCCTGGCTCGTCCATTGCGCGTTATAATAAGCTTTTTGAACACGTCTTATGGAGCTACACAAACTGTTCGCAGCGTGGCTTTTGACCAAATATCCTAAAACCGTATCATGTGTGAATTCTTTCTTACTGGAATACTGTAACATGTCTTTTTTGTAAGATTTAAAAAACTTTTTATGATGCTGATACGTTACGACGTTAGCTCACAGCGTCGCAAGTTCCTGTTTGTGTTGATGCGTTGTAATGAATTTGATCAACGTTGTGTTTGTTGTTTTCCAAATTGTTTGTTTGTTTGTTCCTTAAGCTGACTAGGCTCTAGGGACCATAGACCAAACAGCTCTGAAGCAGCACAGTCTTCAATTTTTTTGCACACTGAAAATCGGAGAAATTATCTTTGAATAATTTGCTGGGGTTAATGATCGAAGCGAACGCAGGAAGGAAAAAGAGATGAATAGCTTCGGCATCTTCAAAGTCTGCCACACTGCGTGAGTCCGCTAACGAAGACCTTATCGCGAAATCCAATTGCCCTTGGCTCGTAGAATGTAAAATTTGTTTCCATCAAAACAATTTTGGGAATGAAACATCAAAACACAAAACGATTTTTAAGAAAATATAGATAATTCTGAGGTCAATTGCATTTTATTACCGAAAGAAATCCTAAAGTTAGATGGAAAATCTTGGTTTCATTTTTTTGTACTTACTCGAGAACATGTTTGAATAACCTTAATATATTTTTCTCCCACTGGGATATTCTGAATTGGCGCTTGAAATGTCAAACTTCTCTAGAAGGGAGCGTGTTACCACATTAACTGCCGTCAGTTGCGATGGTAATTAGAGTTGGTCAATATTTCTTGCTGTCTTTTAATTACTGAATCTTGGCACCCCATTGAGCAGAAAGATAAAACAATTGAAAAGAGAGAATGTCTCCTTTATTAGTGGATATGACTGTCGGGCATATAAGTTATTTAATGATAGAAGCCAGACATATGGTTTTCTGACAATTTGCATAGATGCACTTGCAAGCCGAACCACATGCTTTACAATTTTGTTTTTCTAATAGTTGAGTTTTTCTCCACCTGGCGTTTTCCCACTCGTGTAAAATCAGTGAAGATGCCCGAATAAATACAATTTCAGTTCGCCACGATGGCTATGATTTTAATATTCCATCAAGTTTATTTGCTATTTCATTTATAATTCGTAAGTTAAAAAGTCACTGTACCGCTGCGGTAATTAAAATACTCATATAAAAATCATGCTGATGAACAGGTTTCAAATAATTTGTTAGTTTTGTCTTTTGACCCATCAAAATTTTCACTCGTTTTCCCCACAAAACGCGATAGCCTCTTTGAAGAGATATTTTCCCGTCTTCCTGGTGCTGTGGTTAATAAACAAATAAATGTGGGAAATCACTTTCTACTTTGCGAAAGTTTGAAATACTTTACAAATTAATCTTGCAAAGCTTCAGCAACAACATCAACTATTTTTTATTGTCACCTGTGTTTTTATTACATCGATGAAATTTTTTGAGGAACTGTTTTACAATAATATATCTTTAGTAGTTTGTTTCGGGTTAGATTCCAGCGGTTCTGTCTTGGGTGATGCAGGAAACACAACCTGTCAAACCTCAACAGCACTGTATTCCGACTCAATAAAAACAGTCGCCAACACTTAGACGCATTTGTAGTTGTATGTCTTAACGAAATTGTAAGGATCGTATTGGTTGTTGAAGTTTGAGGATTTTCACATTCAATCCTCGTTTAAAGACAACTTAAACTTCGTGGTGATAGTTTATTTACTCAGTGATCTTAGCTCGTGATTGTGGTTGTGACTTGATGGTGGTCATGAATGATTTGTTTTAAAAACACTGGCAATATGTTTCACTGTAAAGAATGTAAGGACACCATCTGTTAAATATTGTCGCTTTCTCTGCTCTTGCAGCAAAAGACTTAAATTCTATTTTGATTTCCAAATATATATATATATATATCACACATAATTCGTAATATATCTTTTTCTCGAAGAAAGAACCAAGTTTATTATTTATATTATGCAAAATTAAGGCCTTCCAGTGTTGCCGTTTATTTAAATTGTTATTTAGAAACAAAATTCCTCTCCAACAGAAACTTCTGTTCAATTTTCATATTGCCGAAACTCGGTCGTGAAGTGTTACGGTGGTGTACATTAATTGCACTGAACGTATGTTTCGTATTTGACTGTGAATGACTAAAACCTACACAGCTGTAATGAAGCATCTACAATTCGGCTGGGAATCCAGCCATTGTATATATACACACTTCATATTGTTTGTTGTTTTGTAATGATATGAAGATGTTGTGTTTGGTAGTTTTTTTGTTTATTTGCCATGAAATCAAAGCCCTAATATCAAACATATTCGTTGTGCTTTCAAAGCTTTTGAGTATTCTTTAGTTAAAAAACACCTTTGCCTTCGCAAATTAACTTTGGATCAACTGTATGAAATTATAAACACTGTACAGTTGCTGGTTTTACTTTTCTTATTGTTGCTGCTATTTTTCCTTGCGATGTAACAGTCTCGTTGAACCAGTATTTTCAGCTAGGTGTTTAAACTAAGCATAAGGACGTACAATATTAATTGTCTTGCTCAACACAGACGCGTTTACTTCTGTACGTTAGTCGTCAACCATTTTTAGTGTTGGTGATATTTCACAGCAAAAAAAATAACAAATTCTGTGTATTTCGATCCTACTTTAGCCTACATTTGTTAAAATGATGCACGACACAAGCGATCCAAAACTGAATGTACGACGGCACGAAATCAAATTTTCGTACCACATTTTCGTTTGAGATCGATGCAAAATCCATGATGCACCAAGTTCATAGTAAAAATTGAACTGATTCTCACACAATTGTGGTTTGAGTTATTATGGCAGCCATATCAAAGCTACTTTTTCAGGGTAAAAAGCTTCAGTGTTTTATATTTATTCTTGAAAGAACAGACGAATACAGCTTGATTCCATCTTGTTTCACTGTTTAAGACTTGTCATGAACGAAGTTACGTCAGCAAAGAGCAGCTTTTTAACTTCTCGCTTGTTCCCAATTTTGCCTGATGTAAAGCGGTAGACTTTGATTCAAATACTGCATAAATTCAGTATGTTCTGTTTTTAGCATTAAATCGAATTATGAAATTTAGTTGCTAGACATGTATGCGATTTCAATATAGATTTTTATTTTGAGTTTTTTTTAAATAGTCTGCACAGCATATTGTAAGAACATTCATCAGAAAGTAACCTGAATAAAACTGTACTCAGTGCTCAAGCAAGCCTAGTTCTCACCAGAATCGACCTCGTACAAAAATAGAAGTTTCTATATTCTTTCATTAGTATTTTAACTTCACTTACATTGTTTTTGTCAAGCAGTTATGCGATTTTTGGAGATGCTTTAATAAGGTGTAATTCCTACAAGGGGAATAGGTTCTGAAATTCAGTGTACGAGTTGTTTTTATTTGTTATTTAAACGTTTTCTAGTGGGTGAGATGTAAACCAAACTGGAACTGTAAATGTAATCACAACAGTTAAACTTTGTCGCTGACTTAGTCTTAAAATAAATGCAATGATTAGAACTCTTGCTTTACGAAATACAAAGTTAAATTGTTATAAACGATAAATATTCTTGCACCCGAGGAGAAGCCGTAATCTTGCGTCATATTGGACTGCATGATTGTTTATCACTTTGCCTGCAAGATAGAACTATGTGACGCCCTGGTGGGAAGAACTCCGTATTACAAGAGGCAATAATTTTTAGAGAGCTGTTTTTACAGAAGTACTGATAGTTTTTATTTGTTCAGTAGAGTCGCGTAAATTTTCAAAATGTCTCATTGAAGAACTACAGTCTGGTACAACAATATTTTTTGATAGTAGCGCTACTGTAAACATGTCCTATCACACTGAACGGACATTTAATACATTCCAAGCATTTTCACAGTCAACTTCACTAGGAAATTGTTATTGTCGATTGCGGTTTTCAAGACTTGGATTGGCTTTTTTATATTATCAGCATGAGAAATAAGTATTTTTCAGAACAAGAAGTTATGCAGCTGCGTACCGTTTAATACTCTCTAGAGACGCTTCTTATTTTGTACTGAAAAGGCTTCTTTGTAATACTAGCGAACTGAGACATAAAAGAGGATAGTTCTTTCCGGGAATTGTGTTCTTGTGTTCAGTTAAAAAAAAGCTTACAGCTACTAGATGAGTTCTTCCAAGTTAGGGTGACACTCGAATAAGAGGCAACATTCCTGCGTCAAAGCTACTCTAAGCATACCTTATACAAGAGTTCATTTAATAGCTAAGAGATCTGAAGGTAAATGAAATGCTTATTTTATCTTACACAATCTACAATCCGAGTTAAATTCTAATACTTTTCTTCATGATTCAAACAAAGTCAAGAATTCGGGAATTATGTGTGTATTTTAATGTTCAGTTTTCTTCAACTTACTGGTGACCCTTGCCGTCAATGCAGCTTGAGAGCATAACTCTGAAGACGCGGAAGCTTGTTTAATGCTTGGAAATATCGCTTGGTATAGGTCGCATTTTGATAATCTTTTTCCTTTCTCGAATGAATTATTTGCCTTGATATATATCAAGAGAACGCTTTGTAACTTAGAAAGATCTTGAATTGGTAATCGGTTATTTTTGGGAAAAACTAGTACTTTGACTTTGTGCTAGTGAATGTTAACTAGCCGACGATGAACTCTGTCAAGACATTATTTACTAGTTTGAAAGATATTCTTCAAAGAATGTTTTCGTTTTCTCTGACTTCATGTAGTTTAAAAAAAGGAAAACTCCAACGTATTTGTGGCAAGGTGCTTAAAAAGATCAGAGCACTGGCTTTTTCTAACGTGTAGGAAATCATGAACGTCTTGCTCCACTCAAAAACAACTTAAAAACTCTTGGTATGAATCGTAAGGGGAACGAAAAATGTATTTTTGTTCATAAAATCAAACGCTAATTTCATAAGAAACTGTTGATGCAGTTTTTCTCAAGACGAGTTTGTGGGTTTTTTGTGATTCAAACAGCGGGGGAGATGTTTTGATGAAGATTTCTCCAAAATGTTGAACTTTTCCATCTCAAGAGGCGTTCGTGCTGACGCATCTGTTGAACGGCTTGAAACTGATGTATTTATCAACTGTCGTTGACGATTTTGCAACACAGATGCTGCACTAGTTGATTATTCAATTGTCTTGTACTATTTCATTTCAACAATAATTTTGTAAAGTTGGATCAGTCGGCACGAGAATGCTCAATTCATAGTGAATGATTGTACAAGATTAAAAAAAATCAAGTAAATTATGACATCGGCGCTAGCTAAACTGAGTTACTGCGAAATACTTAAGCACGTCACCTAGTCTCACGTTATGTTATTTCTTTTTAATATTATTATCGAAGAAGTGCACTTTAACTGTTTTTAGGCTGGCACAGGAATAACTGCCACGTGTTTGGGTGTTTCGTTGTGATCTTTAATGAAGGAGCGTCGGATCACTATCAGGATAACGATCACCCAAAATCAGAGAGGAAAATTCGTTCAACAACCTCGATTTTGTATTTCAACTGCTTTGTAAACCCTTGATTGGTACCGACTGCTTGGGTTACATTGTCATTGTCGATATGGCTTAGGATTCGCGATCACTTGCATTGATTAACAATTCGAGCTAGCTTTTGAGTAGTTTCTCAAGTGAAATATGTCAGCTTTGGGCATCTTGTGCTTTGGGGTTAAAAATTAGAGCGAAAAACTAGTCATATTTTCACTCATCCAGCTGCTCATTTTTACAAACGAGAAAACATTAAGATCGGTTCAAAAACTGAACTCAGCAGGGCTTTAGTTCTTGATTGGTACCGACTGCTTAGGTTACATTGTCATTGTCGATATGGCTTAGGGTTCGCGATCACTTGCATTGATTAACAATTCGAGCTAGCTTTTGAGTTGTCTCAAGTGAAATATGTCAGCTTTGGGCATCTTGTGCTTTGGGGTTAAAAATTAGAGCAAAAATCTAGTCATATTTTCACTCATCCAGCTGCTCATTTTTACAAACGAGAAAACATTAAGATCGGTTCAAAAACTGAACTCAGCAGGGCTTTGGTTCTCAGTGAGCTCTCCCGACGAAACGCAACTACGGTAACTGGAAAAATAGGACCATTACAAGTTTCTACGCTCTAACAAGTTATCTTCTGAAATAATTTCCAGTTTTAAGCAGTTACCAACTGAATAGAAAGGCTTTGTTCTAAAAAAACTATATACTTCAGTTTCAGTTAAATCATGTACGTTGTTCAAGAAGAGAGAAAAATGCGATGTAGGCCTTACTTATTGTTGGATAGATGAAAAAATCATGAAGGTTTTTTTGTAAGATAAACGGAAAACCTACATGTGAAGAAAAGTATTTTGAGGTTAAATAATTCAAACGAAAGCACAGTTCTCAAATATACGTTTGTTAGCCGACTTCTATAATGACTCAAGCAGCAGGCTCAATGTTGTTTCAACGGTTTTTTGAGCAGTAATTTTATCGGCGTTTAAGTGTTAAAGAGTTTGACGCTACTTAATACTGAGATTCTGTTTTCTCTTTTTCTGCAGTAATTTATTCCTATCACATTTTTGTAAGACTGAGCCGGGTGGTAGCAGTTGTCTATGTGTAATGATCCCAACCTGCGTGTAGATATCACACGTTGGAGGTATTAAACATTGTTTCCATTGGATCGCGTTATCTTGTCGTTGCTCTATAAAATTTGAAGAAAGAAATGAATAGGATTACTACAAAAATATTTTAATGTTCTTAAAGTGCTTCATGTTTTAGTAAAGTAACTAGTTTGCTGTAAAATATCTTAACAGAGAGTCGTGTTGCGTTATCAGTGGCAGAGCAATAGTATTAAGTAGTACCCTTGAAAGTGATTCAAAAGTGTTTGAAATAAATGTCTAATAGTTTATGTTTCTGCTTAAAACAAACATATGTTATTTGTCTGCTATGGTTTAAGAGGGAGGAGAAAGTGAAGGACAGTTTACACTTAAAACCAAATGAAAGATAGCAAGTGTTGTCAAGGTGGTGCATAATGATAAAAGCGAAGCCTAAAACAGAAACAGAGCCAGTGCAGAAAGTCTATCCAACTGTCAAAGAATAGACACACAGACTAGGAGGAAAGTTGAGAGAGTAACAATGCTGGGCCCTCGCACGGTGTGCTCTTTTATTTAAGTTTTTATCTAGCAATAGTTTTAAAACCACAGGAAGCTACAATACAGAGAGTTTAAACATTTTATGACACAGCTAAAGTATGTTGAGATGATGACAGAGTTACCACTTAGATACTTGCTGCCATACATTTAAGGCTAAACCCCTTAAATTATGGTAATAAATTAAACTCCCTGAGCTAACGTTGAAAATTAAACGAGTAATTTAGGTGATTTAGATCAAAATAACAGGAAGCGTTCTTTTTCAAAGATATACCATTTGTCTAATATACATCCCTGATCTCTTCCTAAACTGTTTTTTAGCGTTTCTCTACTGAACTCGGGTTCAAACAGAAAATGCGCTAATGATTGCCAATAGGTAGTTTTTTAAAAATCTTTAATAAATCGAATAGGCCGGAATAGCTGTAACTCACTGAAGATCAATTGCCAAATAGACTGTCCACCAACAGATTGCGGAGGAGAACTACGCCCATTAAAAGGTTATGATAACGATCCAAAATTTCATAACGAGTTTTACTCTATAGAACGCAAAATGCTACACACTTTCATCGCATTTTCATCCAACACATTTTTTTAACGCCTGTTTCATTCGGCTTGATACTTGAGAATATCTTCTAATGCTTCAACATTGAAATAAATCTTACAGTTTGGTTCATAACGAGGTTTTACTCTTGTTTGTGAAATATTTTGTAAGCAGTTTAATTTTTCTGTTTTAACACTTTACCAAAACTAAATAAATGTTATACTTTTACAGAACTGTAACCAACCAATCATCTTGCATTTCACAAAAGGCAGAAGTGTTTGATGTCATTTGATTCTTAGTTTGAAAAACAGAAAAGTCCATAAAGTTTTTGACTTTGTGATGACTGATGTTGAAATTTGAGATCATTCCAAATATTGCAGATTGTCGTACTTGATTGCTGTCCCAACTGTTTGTTTTCAACATCAAACTAGAAGGCAATGGTGAACAGAGAATCAGTTAAACTTGCTTGCTGTTATCATTTTGTTGAATCTACAGTTCTTGATTAAACCACAGAAGATTTGCAAAACTCAAAAACGAATTAGAGTTTCTGACATCTAGTGTCACACTCATAAGTAGGTTGTTATTGTTATGCCATAATACCAGAATTGTTTCTAAGAATATCTACGTAATTGTAATGTTGTACAAATTGTATTTTTTTTATTAAAACCCGTAAAACACGATGAATGCAGGAACAGTTTGACGTGATAAATTAGGCCAGATTTATGAAGTGAGATATATATAATTTCAGTTTTCATCTTAAAATAATTCACTGTTAGTGTTGACAGAAGTTTGCATGCTGTTTATTTGTGCAGCTCCGCACTTGTGCTTTGTACAACAACTATGAACTGCTTACTGAAGAAGTAAATTCAGTTCTAGTGGAAGATTATCATATCGCAACAGCAGGCCGTTTGATCATATATAGCATGACAATCCATGCACCTCAAAACACAAGAGAAAGATTCGTTTTTCGTAAATAAAGAATGTCCTGCTGTATAAGACGACCTCGACACACTCAAGTATACCAGCATAAGCACAAATGGAGTTGAGCGCTATGTGCTGGAGAGAGGTGTACGATGTGTTTGCTAGTCTCAATTGTATTACTTCCAAATGAAAATGATTTATTCATGTTCAGAAGCATCCTTTACAATGCCTTATAAAACAAGAATACAACAGCGTTTGGGCCTGCTCTTAAGGCAATTGCAAAGGTGTGTATCAAGGCAAGAATCCATCAACTACATATATATAAACTGTAGTCGGTTTTATTTTAATCTAATCATGATAAGTTAAGCTTGAAATTTTTAAACTTATTTCCTGCTGTGAATCGTTGGCGTCCTAGATAAATAATAATAAAAATACGGTTTCAGTGGTAAGTTGGAAGACTATACGTCAAAAATAACCTTGCCTCGAATTTCATTTTTGTGTTTGTTTGAAGCACAATTTGCACGGTTTAATTTCTAGATTATTAATGCTATATACTTAATCTTTAACCTTGTATGTTGAAGAAATGGACTGCTTTTGTTATCAAGATCAAAGTCGTTGATAAGAGCGGCTTAACTTATATCGTTTAAAATAATGTAAATTACTTCAAGTTGCCGCTAGAAAAACAATAGTGATTGCTTTTTTCCAAAGCGCAAAGTTTTCGTTTTTTGAAATCGCTCAAAGATAAAGTAGAACAAAAATGGACTTTTAGAATAGGTTGTCATTATACGTTTCAAAACACTACACCTATTCAGTACATCATGCAAAAGTTCTTTTTATGAAATAAGGTGCCTCACTCATCTACACACTGTACATAACTTGAAACAACTTTGGAAGGGAAAATTTCCAGTAACCTTAACTGATTCGTTCTACGAACGAATACTCTTTAGTTTCGAAGTCTAAGTAATGTACCTTTTTGATATTAGTTTCGGCCCCCAAAACGCATACATTATTACATGTGCATGACAACATGGACTAAGATCTATACTCAATTGCTTTTGGGATAGTTCTTTCCCTTTCAAGCCCGTTAAAGCAAAAAGCAAAATAGACATATATCGATGTTTTCGGTGAAGATTATAGTTATAAATATGCTAGTGCACAAGGTAAAGGAATGTTAAACTCAAAACAAAACACTTTCACCCCCTTACCTTCATACTAGTCTTGTTTTGGTAACTTTATATCATATCCAAAATGTATGTACTAGTTTTCATTTAGTTATGATTTTGCTAACAAATCATTCGTTGCCAAATACTTGTGGAAACAACGGGAGCTTTGCTATTTGAATGTGAGACTCTGAAAATATTTCTATTTTCTTTTTACGCTGTTGTAAAGCTGTTGCAATGCGGGCCAGGAATCGAGAATCATATCTACTATTAGTACAACATTTGTGAAAAACAAACGTTTTTCAGGTCAATGCACTATCTTGCATTTAGTTTTGGTTTTTTTTATATTAAGTTGTAATGACCTAGGATGTTGTATCTTATACAGATGGAGAATATATCGAGCTGATATTTTTTTTCTAGGTGACTTTACAGATCGTTTACTTGACACAGTGAGAGAGTTTGCGTGAGAGAGACCAGAGCTTTCGGCAACTCGAATACAGTTTGACGCTTGATACAATCATTTTTAATATTCAACTTTACTTGTGATTGCCCTTGCTTTAGAATTTATGAGCCTTTACTGAAAGTCAAGCCAATTTTGTTCTCACTTTTCGAACATTGGTGAATTTACGAACGGGTATTATCACCCTTCATTTTGCGTCTGTTAAAGCGTAGAATATATGGATTCACTTGTTCCTCAGCGTAAAAACTCTAAACAATTAACTCAGTTCGCTTACAACTTGTTCGTATAATGAGAGTAATCTGGCTCCTTTTGGATTCAGATCAAGCTCTTTAACGTGCTGTTTCGAGTATATAAATGGTTCACTGTCACACAGTGGCGGGTTAAAGACAATCAAATCATTTTCATAAATTGTTGCTTTCCTTGCGTTCGATTTTTGCCACTGAAAGCTCTAGTTACATGCAGTGGTGTACTGTATTAAACCATTTTACCAAAGACGATTCTTCTGTATGTGCAAATTATAGGGATTGTGTGTGAACGCGCTTGTGGGAACAACTTTTTAAAATGCACTTGACCTTAGAGTTTTAACTAGGAACTTGGTCATGCATGGTGTTCAACGAAGTGTAAAGATATAATAGAATATTTTTCAAGCTCTGTTAGTTGAAACCTTATTGCTTTTGTGTAAAGATCTATTCATGTCGTGTCCGATAATAGCCGAACTTTGCATGAAAATTAGACGAAATATTGCGTTAAGACAGATCATAAGGGACAAACATGCTTGTGTGCATATTGCTTGTCAACTGATGATAGCAATTTTACATCTGTCATCATGAGAGTAAGCACGAGTGATGTTTAAGGGAGTTTGCTATAAAGTTAACTTTAATCACAGAATGACATGCAAAAAGCCAAGGGTGGGAATGTTATCTTGGCTGGTTTTAGCTCCATTTAAAGACTTATTAAGCGGCTATCGCACACTCTAGGCTGAAGTGTTTAATTGTGCTCGACGTGTACTGTATTTTGTGATTCTCGCTGGTGGAAATCTAACCCTTGAGGCACTGTCTAGCTGTTTTTATTGGCCATTGAAAATCAATTTGATATATTTCAAACACAAGAGTAGAGGGGAAATGATCACTGATCTAGAGATGCTATCCCGTTAAATGTCATTGATCCATTACATCTTGCTTGTAATGTTATTCCAGATGATTAATTGTATAATCGGATTCCAATCCTTTTCTCTCAAAAGAAACCCCAACAAAGGTAAATGATTTACAAGAGCTAACCCACACTTTTCATTAAAAAGATTCTTGTCTTTATAAAAAAACTGGGTGCTTTTTTGTGATTGCAAAACGTTTCGTTTCGGTCTTTTGTTCAGTCTCTTAAAACTGCTCGCAAGCTAGTGAAATAGTTGCGAATAAATGTCAATTTTCGTGTAAACGTGCAATTAAGTTAGTATACAAACAGAAACAGGAAGTGAAGCTCGACTTTTACCAAACTTCTAACAGTCACTGTGGTCTAAAGCTACCCCGAAGGAAGTATTCTAGCAATGATTCTGTTTCTGTAGTTGTAACTGCAGAATTGAATGTTGTCAATGCATAGCTGAGATGAAACAATGCAAGAGAGAAAAGTGCCATCTATCTGACCATTTTCACACTCGAAAACTAACTTCGTGATAACTTTCTGTGTCTGCGTTTACTTACCTTTGCCCGAAGAGTTGGTTGGAGATGAAAAAGCTTTCTTCTACAAATCATACAGCATGTCTTTATACCTTTAGTGCTTTCTGTGATATTGTATAGGTGGTTAAATCATATATCATTTTGCAATGACTCGAATTCTTTACACTTCACCCTTTGCTTGGCTATTGTTTCGACGTTAGAGACAATAAGCTATATAGCCTGTAGACGAAACTAATGCCACATTCGCCTAAGGGGGGCAAAGCTGAGGGCCATATGATGAGAACTTTAGCTTTACAGTGACTTACTGCCATTAAAGCATATGCAATTCTGCAGCTACGGCCACTGCTGACAAATAGTGTGCCGCAAACTTAACATATGCAAAGAGCTTAATCCTTTTTACATTTTACTTTTCTTGTTAAAATACAGATTGCTAAAATGTTCTAGGCGTCCATCGGAGCAAAAGGTACATTTGGCGACCTGTAGTGCAAACGTGAGTGCAAAGTCAACCAACCCCGCCCCGTGTTAAAAGCTTGTGGTTAAATTTATAGTGCGATTAAAATAAGCCCGTGAGCGTGACGGTCTGTTTCTGTATCCTAGTCAAATCAAACTTTCAGTGAAACATTGACAGAACTGAACGAAGGCTTGTTTTCAAGAGAAATGAGAACATCAAAGTTACCCGGCCGTTTGAGTTTACTCCCATCAATTCCAAAGCAAAATTTCGATTTTAGAGTTTGACAAGATGACAAATTAATTTCCAATTCTTGTCTTCAAAATAGGTTGATGAATGGAACACCAGCCTCACATTTTGTTTGCAAACCATAGGGTGCCTTGTCCCAAATGCTGTGTATGCATGTGGCAGAGATTAATCATTTCTCATAAAATTGACATGCTTCCCTTAGGTTTAGTAAGTAGATTCATTATTATGATTATTATTAGTAGTAGCTTGGTGGGATTAACCGTGAGATGATGTTAAACCTGTCGGCAAAACGAGGGCAATTTTTTCTTATAGACTTTAAACTCGTATTCGCTAAACTGAACTTTGTCAGCACTAAACAAATCCTTGCTTACGATCCCCTTTTACTCCTATTAAAGTATTTTTTAAACTTTTTAAGATGTAGCTGCAGAGAGTTTCACAATTTAGCGCACAAAGAATTTATGACAAATGTGTGCGTTTATTTTGTCAGTTTATATTTTGAAAATTGTGAAGAATACCGACAAAGTTGTTCCGAGTGTTAAATGTTGTATGTAATTGTATGCAAATGCAAATTAACTAATTTGTTTTTTTATTTGAGAAAATCCACCAAGAGAAACAAATTAACAAGAACATTCGATAGATGCAAAATATAATTAGGTGATCTCAAAAACGAATCAAAGAAAATTGTCTTAGGCGGAGTTGAGCTCGTACAGTGCTAAATTACATGCTACCCCAATGTTTGGCTGCTTATAAAGGAAATAAATGATGTTGCCCAGACTTTTGTAAGTTCTAGTCTAGTTCTATAATCAATTTCGTGTGGTTTATAAAAAAATATCTTAATATTTATCAGCGAGTTTTAGCAGTAGAGCTAAAACACTTTGGTTGCAACGAATAGTAAAAAACAAAGCCACAAGAAATTTTCTCCAATGATAACAAAACAATATGAAGAACCATGATTCTCCCTTGGATAAAATTTGTTCTAGGGGTGTGCGTCGTTTGAAATCCTCAAGAAATTGAGTTTTTGCTTGGACTCTTGCAACACGTAGGTGTTTTTGCTGTTGTTTGTTCAGTTAAGTCAAAAGCTATTGTCTCGCTCCAACATTGCTTTGTCCTTGTTTCTCCAGTAAAAAAATTTCGAAATTTTCCCTTTTGTGAAACGAGAGCTTAGTCTTTTCCAGGTCTTTAAAAATAAACCGATTCACAGTGGTTGCCTGGTTACTTTACGTTTTTCTGACCATGGGGTTCAGACTTGACTGGTTTGTTTAATGTGGTACTTGTGTTTTGAGTGTGCTTTAACAGTGTTGACCAATTCTGTTTGGAAGGAAGTTCTCGATAAAATCTATCTTCTCTCCCCTGCACTTCAGTTTTTTTTATGCAGTGGAGATCAGTGTGTAGGCTGTGTGGATTATTTCCTGGTTAACAGACGTTTTTATTTTCTTAGTTCTTAGTTTTGGGATGTATTTGCGTTTTATTTTCAAGATAAAACATTTTGTATTGGCCCGGACACTGCCCAGTATAATGAATGTCGATTGTGGAGAAATTGTCAAGACTTGTCTCTACTTGTTAAATCAGTTGGTTTGGGTTTCTTAAATGGCTTATAACTTATAACTATTGGAAACGGAACAGTTAATTAGCACAAGTGTTATCAACAATTACGAAAATTATTCTGCTTTTTAAAGACGTTTTGAAGTTTAGGGATAAACCATCCAAGATCTGTGTCACTGAACCGACCTTGGGGCCAAAGAGTTTTTGGTCGTAATATTGGTTGCATTCCATTCGATGACACTTGTGGTAGCGCTACATCCACTACAACACTCGCTATAACTATTAGATGGTTAAATAAACAATAAGAATAATAAATTTGAGAATAATAATTTTGCACGTTTTACGTGTTTGGTATACTAGGTGCGTATTTCAAGATACGGTTAGAACTCTTACGTTTGTTGGCGCGCCTGTATTTAAAATACTTTCTATTGGCTTGTGTCAGAATTTTCTGGCAGATAAAAAAATTGTCTCTCGCAGAATGCAGCTTTCCTGTATAAAAGAATAAAATGAAACATAGCGCTTGTAGTATCCCGAAAACCTAAAGAAAGACCATGAAATGGGTTGGAGTTTCAAAAAGAAGAAAAGTTATTTAGCAAAGATTGGAGTGGACAGACGAGCAGTTGGCTCTGGCGCATGCATTATTCAGGAGCTGTTTTGAATTCGAAATTGGAATAATTTCAGTTTAATTAAAGAAAGCTGCTCCAATCTGTCGCACGTGCGGGTCGTTTTAAGTTGTTGTCACTCGCTCCAGCCTTTCTAGTGATAAGTCATTCGGTCATAGCACAGCTTTGTGGCATGAATGCAAAGTAATATTAGTAGTGTATGTTTGAGTCCTTGTGATGTATTTTGTTTGCAAATCTACAATCCTAGACGATTAAATTGCCCAGTACAAATATTAATAAAAGTATATATAGAACACATTAGGGTTCTCTTTTCTTAAAGCAAAGGGAACTAGGTGCCCTTAAGCGATGTTTTCTCATTTGCTTTCGAACATGAAGAGATATCAGCTGTGCATCTGAATTATGCTTTTGTTGCGCTAAAATGTTATTCCTTTGATTGCTATAAACAACAAGAGAGAGTGGAAAGTATGTGCTATGCTTGAGAGATAACATAACTTCTCTGCTGTGTTACTGCATGATGTTCACATCATTTTTCAGATATATTAGAACGCTATTTTCATATGAAACTGTAGCTCCAGCGACTATTACTGATTTTTCCCAATACAATCGTATGATTGTTCGGATCAATACAGGAAATATGTATATTAGAACGCCGCGGGAACCTTATAGTCAATCCGGTGCCTTCTCGGAAGTTAGACTTCGACTCGGAACTTTCAATTTAACTCTAGTAAAGAAAGCAAAGTACCTGTTATCGCTGCAAAAAAAAAAAAAGCACCAATCATTTCATTTTGTGGCGCTGTTTGCTAATTAAGTCTTATTAGAAAAATTCGAAGTGTGTTGCTAATCAGCCGAAAAACGTCGTTCGATGAGGGAAGAGGATTTGTGAGTTTTTCTTTCTCGAATCTTATCGCAAGTAATGTTCAAAAACAACTTAATACATGCAGTTAATTCCAACATTTGTTCGCGAGATTTCTTTGTTAGATCTTTTTCGGAGCTTGAAGACAGATGTCATGTTGTGCAGTGGACGATTCTATATACAGATTTGTCAAAACTAATGTTTGCAAACAGTTCGATAAGCAGCAACTGAAAGTATGACTGACCAGTAATATTTCGGGGGTTTTCTTACTAATCTCATTTCTTTTCCCTTTTAGCTTGTATCAAATGCTATGAAACCTTGATTCTGTTCTAACTCAAATTTATTGAAAGACACATAAGTAACAGCTTTTCATTATGTTACCAGAATTGATAATAATTAGTGTAATAAGAAATACTCGTACGTTTGGCTTGTTTTTGTTCCCTGTCATGGTCTGTCGAGGTTTTCTAGTTAAATGCAAATCAACATATAAAAACCTGCAGAAGAGTTCAAAGGTGACTAAGCGACTCCGTATATCACAAAGTACATTAATAAATATCTTAAATATGATTGTGCTGAATTTTGAGATTTTTTTATGGTTTCAAGTGGTAATGTTGACGACCCTCTCTGTCAACTAAATATTTACTATATCCAGAAACCACGTGCACAAAAGCGAAGCTTTCAGTTACGAAGGGAAAAGGTACGTCTCTGGACTGCCTAAGCTTTGAATTCTTCCCTGATCTTGTGAATACAATTTGCATTCATTCTTGCGCTTTCTCGCCACAGTTTTGACCTCGTCACTCCATTTTGTCAAAGTTATATTCTTAGCTTTAAATTCGGTGAGGGTCGTTTATTATCCTATAACGACCTTGTTCGGTGTGCACAAGGGACCGTTGCAACCCGTAATCGTCGACCTTTCTCCTGATCTTCCTCTCCCGCAGCTTTTATTAGGCATGTTTTGATATCATTCGATCTCTACCAGTAAAACGCGAAAAGTGTATCATAGCGGGGAAGAAATGCGGTGAAAGTGCTGAGACATTATAATTATTCGAACTTTGAGCTGCCGTTCTACTTTTCAGACCAAGCGGAAGCTTAATCCGAAGAGAAGTTTGATCCGCTTTATTATTTTCAAACGACAGATACAATTAACTCTGGGTAAAATCATGAATGAATCAAGGTTTGGCGAATTGCTTAACAACGTTCTTCCATTTTTCTGTCAGTTTTACATCGAACAAATCAAACTGTTGAAAATTGGGAGAAAGCGGCCAGACATATCATTCAAGTTTCTAGACGCGACGTGGCTGACTAAATTGCAGGCAGTGTCATGGCTCGCACCAAAAGGGATCAGTTAAAGAGTGAAGTACATAGTTTTGAATTCCTACCCAAGTATATTGGTTCTATTTGTCTAATCCACTGATGTCTTTAAATTATGTAGGATTTGTCACTTCTGTTTAGTCTTCATTTAAGAAAACATCAGAGTAACTTTAGCCAATTTGTAAAATAACAACTTTAATAGAAGAGAGGAATTCCCTTCAGTCTTGTGAATCTTAATCACTCCATATCGTATCTGTTCACCATTTCTTTGTTTATGTTTGTTTGCCAATTTGCTTGTGAGCTGTGGTTTGAAAATTCGGTGAATTGTGGCTAAATCTTTGTTCAAGAGGATCTGAAGGCTCTAATCGCTTAACATTTAATCCGAGTTTAAGGGATTAATGTACCAGCAGAACTGGTTTTGACTGCGCCAAGAACACCGACATAGTTATTCCTACGTACTGTGGGTATCACATAGAACACAACTGTGATTGTAAGTTAAGACAAGTGACTGTGACCAACCAGATATTTTCTGGGACTATGAAAAAGTAGAATTGTTCATTTGCAATCTAATTTACATTTTCAGGAAAAACAACTGTAAGGTTTGTTTTGAAACTAAGCCGAGGGTAAAATAAACGGTTACAAAGGAAGCCGTTTGTTGCAAGAAAGAATGTCTTGTTCCGTAAAGTCATTGTCCGTAAGTTTACTTTGCACAATGAATTTTTTTACCTGTGTTAATACGTGAATATTGACTACGGATTTTACGGTGCAAGATAATAGTAGCAGAGACTGTGTAATATGTTTAACATTGAGAGAAAATTAATTGTTTTATTTAAATAGTGGACATGTATCAGGATACAGTACTTGGATTTTTAGTCGCGAGTTCAACTTCTTGATCGTTTAGAATAATCAAATAGTGAAATTGTCACGCTCTTGTGCAGAAGCAGTTGTTTTGGGTAATGTGATAGTAAAATAATCGTTTAAATCAGACCGCAAATGCAGCGAAATTAAATGTCATAGAAGAATGTGATAGTAATCTTAGTTAAATTAAGATTTTTGCTAAAAATTACTTGTAAATTTGTTCGTGAAAGAGGGAAGTAAAACAGCAGAGAACTATAGCTGCTATACCGCAATTTCAGGTTCAAAAAATACATTTAGTGTAATTCAAATGTATTACTTAACATTTACAAAACAATTTTTATTTAGAATGCAAACACTTTCCGACAAAATCTGCAAAACGTCCTTTCTGTATGGAAATACTATTGGCACTGCGGATTTTTTTGCTTAGCAAAGATAAACTCGATTTGTTTAGAAGCAAAAACTAATGTCATAGGGAGATTTTCTCAATTCTTTCTCTTGAGTCGGGAGTGACGTGCCAGCTGTTTTGGCTAATAATTCTCACCAAGCAAATCAATAAATTTATGTTGAAACTCTCTTGATACTTCAAGCGTTTGATTCGCATCAAACTTGCTTTGTTGGCAGTAAAATATTTGGTTTGTGGTCATATTCTATCCGAAGAACTAGATTTAGACTGTCGTTAATTTCCAAGATTTTGCACTTGAGGATCTTATAAAGCATTGTTGCTTTTCATAAGAAGGATGCTAAGTTTTTGTACTCCGGATACGGACGAAAGAAAAATATTCTAAGCAGGGTGCCATCGACCACAAATTGAAGGCACTGGAATAACTCATTTGAATAGTCGGTAGTTTTTGCCCCAAGGATGCTTTACCGTTCTTGCAAATGCCTGAAGAACTGAGCATATCACGACTAGACATTTAAACTTTGTCAAAGATTCGTTGTACGACTGGTATTTATGCTTTCAATATTCACCTGCGGTAGAACTCATATGTACGGTTGGTTGGGTGGTCTAAATATTCGTTGGAAATAATCGCTATTCCGTGTAAACACTCTGTAATGATAGACTCAATAAACTCTGGCTTTAGGATGAGCAAAGGCGAAGATGCCCCACTTTGCTAACACATTCTGGTCTCATCAGATTTACCTTGCCATTGCAATGAACCACCAAAGTCATCTTTCTCGGAAAAAATTAACATTCATTCATGTATTCAAACTTACAAATCTGTAACATTGGATTAGAACAAGTCTTAATTGTAATAGTTTTGTGTTAGTCTTCTTGGAGGGAAAGCTCACTGTTTTATAAAAATGAAGATGGATTGCCCTCCCTCACCGCTCACTAAAAAGCGTTTCTTAAATATAAACGAAAAGAAAATCAGCGCAAATATTTTAATTCTTTTCGATGTGTTTCGTGGTTAAAACCAACGTATCAGTAATTGCAAGCCTATGTTTAGGTGCGGTCTACATTATACTGTAACTTTTACGTCGTTCCTCGCATAGATTTTTACAAGTCCTCAAATAATAAGAGTTCCCGGTTTTGCTATCATTTTCTCTTTTAATAGTTTTCGTTACAATTCACGAAGTTTTTTCTAAAATATTGTTAGAACAAACAAAGCTTTAACACGATACAAGCAAAAGAAACAAAAACATTTATTCCCTAACAACACATATTCCCAACTTGTTTTAATATTAATCATTTTCGGCCACGCTCAACCATTGCCGACAGCAAAGCAATAAATGTGTGGAATGCCAGAGAAATTTTCTCGCTTGTTTCGAGTTGAATTTCGGTGTTTTTTGGCAATGTCGGGTTTGCGATCAAAACTCACTGTATCCCCGAATCCTTTCAAAGTTGAACACCGAGGAACAAAAGCGAGAAAGAAATCTCCTTAAAATCTGCTCTTGAGTATCAACAGCTGTTTACTTGGCTAAAATCAATCTAAGAAAAGGTTTCGTGAAACTAACCACGGTATTCTTCTAACTTCTAATTTCTTCAAAAATCCGAAGATATCTTTCCGATCAAAAGCTAAGAATTCTCACGCGATGAGATTATACGCGTCACACTATGTGCCAAAATTTCATCTTAATCACTCCATGTGAATTTTATTTGGACAAGCTCTTTTTGGTCAATTTAAATCAAAGATTTTACAAAGATCTTGGGTTTTCACGTCAGACAGATAGTTGCCGGGAAATGCAGTGTTGAAGAGCACGTGTCAGAGAAATAAATCTTTTGTACAATACAACGCTTTTCACAATAAGTGGCGGCCTTATCGAAACGAAATGCCTCGGGTTATATAACATAAATTTGACGACGACCGAAAGTAAAGCGGTACATACGTATTCACAATTTTTTGTCAAGTATTGTAAATTACCGAGCGGCTTTTAGGCAAATATCCGCAAAAAAACCATCAAATCGTGCGGCGGTATGTAAATTTTATCCTTTAAATTTCACGTATAGGAATGGTAATAGCTGTGTTATTTGACCAAGATAAACTTTTCACTCCATGCAAACGTTCTAGATTGACTTAATGGCTTCTGGATGCGGACGATTCACTATTACTAAGAGAAAAGATGTAAGCCTTACTCGAATTAATCGTCACAATTTACTAGCGCACTGGTTAACAATGAGCTATCGAGAAGTTTAATTTAATGTCATAACAGCCAAACGTAACTTCAAGGATGGTTTATGTATGAAAAGAAAACAAGTGCCAAAATATAACAAACATAAGTCGCGGGTCTTCCTCATTTCATAACTGTAACTGAGTCAATTTATTCTTCACAGCGAATCCAGACGTCTGAGATTGAAGAACAAAAACTGATAAAACTTTTAGATGACGATAATGAATCTGGCTCGACTAGAAGCATGAAATAAGTGGCGAATTCTGTATGCACTTTGTCCGACGTCTGTGCCAGCTTGTACAACAGAATCAACAGGGAACAGCAAAACATCAGGCTTTAAAAAACCAAAATTTCAAACAATCCCCTTAAAGCTGTGAACACGGCCCAGAGCTCTGTCAACCACTACTTGAAGTTTTATCGTTCAGCGTTTTACCTTCCGCTTTTAACATATTGACCCAATGACCCATTTTTCAGGTTTGTTTCTGTTTACCAACGAGCATTGCTCAAAATGTTCACGTTTCAAGTCGCGTTTGCGAAATACTTGGCTATTTACTTTAGACTATCAAAACTCCATGAGATCCTGGTTAAGAATTTGATCGTTTATTTCCTTTAGAGATATAACGGAGACATTATACCTCTGGAGAAGACATAATTTAGTTGGTGCCAAATGCCCAGTTATATATACTGAGAACACATCCCTTATTCCAACAATACATTCAATCTCATATTTGTATTCTCCATTAAAAAGTGTACAGCGTTCTCAATATGTGTTTGAGGATTGAACGATTAAGTTAAAACTAACAGTGACAACTTCGTTGTCTAAAAAACATTGACTGACAAATGCAGACAAAACATAAATCTCAACGCTAAATCTGCTACGGGGCACTGAAGAGTGTATAGTTTTTAAAGTTAGCGTTTAACGCCAGAAATAGTTTTAAAAGATAAAGCTTAACTAGGCGTTTTCACAACTAGAGTTCAGTCACACACAGCTTTGATATACCATATCTATGTTCCATA
Organism: Parazoanthus swiftii; assembly: GCA_025403585.1. NCBI lineage: Eukaryota > Metazoa > Cnidaria > Anthozoa > Zoantharia > Parazoanthidae > Parazoanthus > Parazoanthus swiftii. Next base: position 17,825 of record JAOBYE010111115.1, on the reverse strand, counting down.
CTTTCTTTTGTCTGAACGAAACGAAGTAAGTCAGTGCAAACGTGGTTCAACTTGATGCATGTTTTTCTCCTTTTTGTATAAGCTTTTGGCGGGGTTCTGCTATTGAAGACCCCAATATCATCGCAAACATACGGATAAGAATTATTAATTTGTAAAGTAAATAGTACTCAAATATTACAAGCAAGCACCATTTGGATGTCTTTCGACAGAATTATACACCTGAACTGAATTGCTCCGGTGGACTGATGTTGTCAGCCGAGGCCACGAACCTTGACTAAGTTCAATCGTGAAGACTGTTTATAAATCACTTGGAGTTTGTACAGTTTGTATAAATATAACTTGGGGTGATATTTTGAGCTACGCTGCAATGCGTATAGTCTGAGGGAAGCTCAATATCTGTATTAGGATCGAGTTTGATCAAACGAGTGCTCCGGCTTTGGAGGACTCCAGTATGGGTAGTGCGGGTGTATTTGAGAGTGTTCAGGCTGGCGTCTGCAAGCCACATTCTGCATCGTCATTGCTCCGTATCCACACTGGTTATTGACTTGGCTTGGTATTTGTGTTGAGTACTGGGTACCCGTGTACGAGCTAACCGGGACTCCGACTGCTGATCCCATATTGACATAGGGTGACGCGTAGCTCGGTGGTACCCTTGAGGTCTGGGGGTTACACGGATACGTGAGAGGTCCTCCCGGCTGCGCTGACCGCCAAACTTGAGTTGCAGTCTGCATCGTGTTGTAATTCCATTTAGGCGCGATGTAGCTGCCAGGAAACCGTGGATCCGGAGCTAGCATCCCGTTTGCCATTTGTGTTAGGTTCCTGTTGGGTCGCTTCATCCTCCTCCTGCGTCTGTAGTTGCCTTTCTCGAACATGTCTTCGCAGGCTGGATCTAAGGTCCAGTAATTTCCTTTCCGCTCTCCGCCACCTTCTCTTGGCACCTTGATGAAACACTCGTTGAGCGAGAGGTTGTGGCGTATTGAGTTCTGCCAGCCTTTCTTATTCTTCTCATAGAAAGGAAACTTTGTAATGATGTACTGGTAAATTCCGTTCAAGGTTAGCCGCTTCTCCGAAGATTCGCGGATTGCCATCGCTATCAGTGCAACGTACGAGTACGGAGGTTTCACATTTGGATCATTTGTTTTACCTGGCTCCTTGTTCTCTGTTTTCTCCATTTCGCCTGGGCTTACAATCTCCTCGTCTTTCTTCAGATCAGGCGATCCATGGTTTGGCAACTCCGTCTCGTGGTTTCCTGAAGCCATTTTGCTTGTGTGTGACAGAGTTAATTCTGAAGTGTTGGAGGCAGTTCTGCGGCAATAATATATAAATTAGAAATTCTAAAGACTGTTTGCTGTTTGTCTTGCCGACTGACAGCCGATTGGCTACTACATTCATTATCTATCAGCAGCTATAAATATCTTGACATCACGATATCTTTTGTGAGGCCAGCCAATCGTAAAGCCCTTTACATCGTGTCAATTGATTCATCTATTTGTCTGGTGGCAATGCGACCACCTACTCTGCCAGCTGTTTCTCATCCGTTTAGGCGCTTAATTGTTTCTACCTATTCACTTATATTATTTACTTCTCCGACGGCAAATTCCCTGCACCGTTTATACAAGGCCAAAGATGTGTGACCATCTTCAACTCTCTATACACTTCATGTATATTTACACTCAAGGTGTGAAAATATTTGCCCGTTATCTTAAGAGAGGAAAAAAAGTGAGACTGTTCTCCACACCCTTTCACTAACACCTGGTCTCGATCTATACCAATCAGAGGCGAGCAATTGGCAGATGAGGGGTATTGAAAGGCACAAAGCAATTCACATGTTGTCTGGTCGAAGTGCAGGCTATTTAGCTTTAATTATACGATGTAGATTTTATTTTTTATTATTATAAACTACCTGCTGGGCCGCTTTTTTCCCGATAATGCCACCCCATGCTGTGCTACTGCTACTAGCCTATGCCATGCAAATACGCTTTCCTGCTTTTTTCGGAATTGTTTGATAAAAAGCGCTTCAAAGTAGACGCTTTTTCACCTGTGCCACTGGAATATCAGACGTGTACAATTGTGATATAGATTGCTAAATAAAAGCGCGACTCTATCTCGGAATGAATGTAAAACCCGACCTACACCCGACATAGTGCGAAACATAAAATAGCTCTAAAATTTTTATTTAACATAATATAGACCGGAGTATTCACCGTTAAATCCAACTTGGCTAAGATTCCAGAAAAGAATATGAAACTGTCTACGATTAATTCGTCCTATTATTTTTATTTTTCTGGTTTTAATTACAGTTTAGAGAAACTCCAATACCTTAAAACCACGAAAGTAAATATCGCTTTAAGTCTCGTTCAATTGCTTGCGGTTCATGTAGGCTCTGTTTAGACTTGTATACACTGAAATGTTTATTGGATCTGCTTGTTAAAGATTTATAATTCAATGTAAACAAACATACACCGCCGTGCAGAAAACGGGGCTTTTTCAAAGTCTTGACCAACGAGAAGAACTCACCGCAAACCTAAACGAGTGGAAATGTTTCATCTGCTTATGTTTAGTATACACTTCAATCTCCGGAAGTTTTAGCAGGCATTTCACGTTACGAGAGAAACTCGTACGAAGATCAGAAAGGTCAATTTTCTCCCACCGCGACTCTGTTTGTTGTTATCTCACGATCGATTTGTTTGGTTCTGAAATTACTTACACAAGCTTGTTTGATCCTGTCACGTCGATCGACTGTCGGACCGTCTAAGTACTTGTAAACTCAATTCGCTTAATCCCCTTCTATTTGCGGATAGCGAAATAATAGTTCTTGCACATGTTCTAAAGCGTTTATTGTCTTGCAGTTTTCACGCTATAACTAAAGATCACGCTTATCGAAAAAGTTTGATTTTTTTTTAAAAAAGCAGAGAAGTTTGAGGCAGCTTCTTAGTAATGCATGAGTTATATCGGTTCCATTTATCTGAAAGTCATTATATAAAGTAAAGTGTGTTTTGAAACGCAGAGCAAATAAACTCTCCTCCGTTCTGCGCTCATAAAGAGATCTTTGAGATTATGAACGTTCGCTAAGAATTTTAATTGATGCCTTTAGTTTTATCTGCAGCGAATTTGGACTGCTTAACTTCGAGATAGACCAAGCCGTATATATAAGCAACTCCACTGGCGGTAGATTGCCTGACAGCAAGACAATTTCACCCCAGCCTTAGTCTCACGCCTTACTAGACATAATTGTTTTGACGAGAAAAGACTGTTCATTGGCCGAACACGAATTCATTGCCTTATTATTGTCACAATACAGACCGCTCGCCCGTGGGTTGATGAAGTGTAATACCAGTGGCGACCTTTTGCGAGCTCTAACAGTCACAAACACAGCGCACTCGAACTAATGTTTCTGATGAAAGGGTTCACCTACATTTTGAAAGTTGACAACAGATAGGTTCTCATGACACCTTTTGAGTGGAAGTCTTTTCAATTGGGTGATGAAAGGTCGCCCCGGGCTCGCTGCCCTCCCGCTGACTCTGTTTACCAAACTAATCAAAGTTGCGCTGTGGGATCGCGATTACGTATTCATATAATTTATTGCATTTCGATCTTCTCCGACCGTCACTTCTGACAGGTCCACTCGTGGTAGGGATAACCTAATTAAGTAACATGAAAGATAGTTCTTGGTTAGTTTCCAAGGTCAAAGTAGAACCTTGGAGCGAGTGAAGTATACGAAAGCTGTTCATAAAATTTGGACATTTGCAAGATGGACCTTTCTTGCCGCAAGGGAGTTTAGTGATTCAGGAAGCTTCCGAAATTGCAATGTGCTCTTTTTGTTTAAAATCTCCAATTAACCGTGTTTTGGTTACTCTGTTCTCTAATTCAAAAACAATAATCAGCAACGTGATGAAAGCATTCATTATTTTCATATAGCTTGCCCTTGCATAAAAAACTAGCAACAAGAAAATCCTCCTGCAAAAAAAGAAATTAACTTCACAGCCTTTTCTCTCAGAAGATGACTATTGCGGACATAAATAAGTGCGGCGACGGTTGACATTACACCAAGTTCACAGACACTTTTGGTTTGCCGCATACTGTGAGAGCTTCCCACCTTCAGACAAAACTTGGAGGGTAGTTCGTTTAAATGTTTCTTGATATCATGTTTGTTTATATAATGGATCCCCCGATATCGTAAAGGTCCAGATTCCTTTATCTCGCTGGGGACTTTTATCTGGCGGGGATGGACTTTTGCTTAGTGTGTAGCTACAATAAGCACAGCAACTTTGGACCTCCAGTGACCTCAATTAAAGCAATTTTATTCTCTCCTGTTCTATTTTTATGAGCTGTGCACAGTTCGCCGTTCCAAAGCTATCATAAATCAAATTCTTCCTTCATTGACTTCTTTAGATGCGATATTGCGACGCTTGTGCGAGTCGGCGCTGTTGTTATGAATTCGACACACTGAGCTTATTTGCCATCTATTCATTGTTTCAGTTTAATTGATCCTTCAGCAAACAAGTGCTTTCTTCCTCAATTTTTGCCTAACTTCCTTTCAGTCTCGAGTACATTTTCTTGGGTTTTTTTCTTCAGCCTAGTTTGCCTTTGGAATATGTTTTAACCAAGTATCAGTTTAACATATGCTTCGGTTTGTTCGGGGGTTTGTTGTCTCGCGACGTTTCTTTTCTTAGAATGTTTTAAAGATCGTAGACTCAATTATTGTGCCCACTGTGTAATTTTTAACGACCAGAGTTTCAGCGGAACGTTTAACGTTTTAAAGCCAATAGAATAGTGGTATCAGTGTATTTTACAGTGCTTCTCAAATTGCATTGTTTTACCAAATATCTGTGCAATTATATTTCTATAGCTGGAGTATCTTTTGGAAAACTATTGTGGAATAAATGTAAAACTCGGTGCGTTAGATCAAAACTATTTTTCAATCACAATACCGCCTTAACCCGCTACTCCTTCAGAGTTGTTTGTTTTGCCAATATCTTTGTCATCAATTTTCTTTAAGCCTGATCAAGCCGCTAGTTTTCAATTGTTGGACGACAATATGCCACTTGTCAATGAATAGCTTGTGTGAATATTTATGAATTCTTCTCTGCGTCAGGCGACGAGCTTTTGAAGGGATATACAGGCAACTTGCATTTTGTTTTGAGAAAACATATGAACCTCGTGTCAACAAAGTTGGGTAAATATAGCCAAGAATAATAGGTGTGTTTACAAACATAATTTAAGCAAACAGAGATAACATTCTAGCGGAGCTAGATTCGATGTTTTAGTTTGATAAAAGTTCTGATTGTTGAATGAATATATTCAGTTTTGAGTTTCTGCTAGATTTTGTAGAACAATTGCGTGACTTTTCCGCGATTAAGTATTCGAAAGACACGAGATCAGAGACAAATTTCTGTTTGCCCTTTGTTCCTGTCCATCACTGGCGCTTTGATTCAAACAAGTGTGAATAAAAGCGTTTCATTCAATCACCAAAGTCGCTGCCGCAACAATTGCTGCCTCAATGGTCAGAATTTTACTTTTGTTTAAGATCCATTAGTTGTGGGTGAATGACTACATTAGACTGAACAACCCCAAGGTGTCATTTTAAACTAATTCAATAAAAACTTTGAAAGAGTAAAACATATTCCACGCAAAGGCGAATAACTATATACAGCCGGCGGAAATTGGTTTTAGCCCTAAATAGGAGGCATTATCTTCTGGTGTGTTTTTGTGTGCGCGATCCTTTTGAACATAGCTCACTACAGATGTCAATTAAAATCGGTAAAATTAGAAATCCGGAATGGAGAGCAACTTACAGGATTTCACTAACAGAATAGCACACATTACAATTGCTGCCGTAGCTCGCTACATTTCAGTTGCGTTGAATCTCCTCGTCTTTTTGTTAAAAAAGCTACACGCAGCTGCGTTCAATAATTCGGCCTTTTCAGTTATTTAGAGAAGTACCATACCATACTTCACTTAACTGTATGTTGATATTTTGTTGGTACAAAATTAAACTGTTTTGTGTATACTGCTTGTTTCCAGAAAACAACACTTCCATTAATGAATGTAAGAGGGATTGTTTGCAAATACCGCCATTTGTAACGCTTTTGTTTTAACTTCTATTTGTGAATTGTTGACTTTTGGTGGAACAACACATACACTTACATAGACTTGGCTAAACAAACGCAAAAGTGCGTTCCCTCCGATCTTTCTGTTTTTACCTCCTGTTTTCAACTTCAGCTGGTGGATTTTGGTTGTGCTGTACTGTATGCCTTTTACCCTTCCTAAGTACTCTTTCCTCAGTCTCGATCATTGTTTTCAGTTTTTGTATGTGCTTTCACTGATCAGTTGACCTCTTTATTTTTAAAGTGGCTGTCTGTCTTTCATGAGGTGTTTTTCATGTATCTTAATAGTTGTTTTCAGCATAATATTGTGTTTATTGACAGTAGTATTTGTGTTGAGCAGTCAACCGTTATGACTTTGAGTTTCTCCGCTGGTTACTGTCGATTTTCTGCCATGCAGCTATAAGTGTCCAACTCGTATTCCCATTTTTACTTGTTTCCTATCTAACTGACAGTGACACATTCGAATTCGAATTATGTAAATGCAGATGCGAGACACATACACACACACATACATACATATAAATATACATGCATAGCTCACTCTTTTGAGTTTGAGCACTCTGGTACTGATACAGAAGTTCAGTCCCAATTTCCTTCTCTTAACTGCACTGACGAGTCCTCAAAAGAAGAAACAAAACTGTCTTCAGATTATATATATATATAAATATACGGACACTTATATATATATAAATGGAAATTTATATAGATAGAGATAGATATACATGTATACATACATATACACACATTTAAGCAAAATAATGTGCACGTGTTTAGGCGACTTCCAAATAAAAGGTGAATCTCATTTGTGTCGGGCAACACTCGCTAGTCTTATTAAACATGGGCTGTAAATGAACATTTTTAAGATGTACGGTAAATAACGCCATACTTTTCAGTGCTGTCAGCTCATTTCAAAAATCGTTAGTACAGAACGTATATGTCTAGTTTGAATCGAGTCTTACCTGGCGATCTGCTTTACAGAACGGCAAAAAAGATGGTTCGTAATTTATCGAGTTTAAAACAAAAACCTTTCAACGCTTATATAGGTTCATCCCTCGAGTATTATATGGCAAATCTGTGTTCGAGCGGTGTACATTTCAGCTTTAATCTAAACACCGATAACAGGCCTGTCTACACCTAAATAATGTTTGTGTTTCATCCATCTGTGCAAACATCCTTATCGTTTAACCTTTAACACTAAGAGTCTTTTTACGCAGTTGGTTTCTTTCTTTAACAAAGCAGACTAGCTCTTCAAACTGGCATTTGCTTGAATAAATCACAATTTGTAAAACTCGGTTTAATAGTAATTACTGTTTTTAGTCAATTTTTACTTAATGTTTGTTTGAAATTTATTTAGAATTGGTTTTGTTTCAAAGGGCTACTCAAGTTTGGTCGAATTTTACTTTGACCGGATGAGAAAACCAAGTATCTTGATTCTCCGTTAATTTTGGACAAGGCTTGTTTGTGTTCTGTTTTCTTGGAGAGATTGCTAGGTTTATCGCTTTATAAATATCAGCTACGTGAACGCCAAAGGAAGTTGTTGACTGGAAATCTTGTGATAATGCAAAAAAAAAGAATTTTTTTGACAACGCCGTGTGGTTCACACTTCTATTTCTCGTCGCGACGAGATAAGGTTTATCACGGACCACCAAAGCCGTTGACATTGATAAAATACCTTCCACCATTGTTATGAAGAAGTTACAAAAATGCGATACTAAAAGAATTTTTTCATAACATTTAGAAATATGGAAGTTGTTGCGATCAGTGTTGCTATTGCTTGTTTTAATTTTAAGAAAAGTATTTTCTTCAACAAATGATATCTTGATTTTTGTTGTAATCAAATAATTTTCAGTAAGGGCATTGGTGCCGACCGTAAAAGCATGTCTGGGGTTATTTTTATTACGATAAGGGCTTTCCAGTCTATTTTAGAGTGATGCTGAAAACTTCGAGGAGGTAAAGGCTAGGAATTTCACGAGAAATATTCTGCACTAATTGGATTAAATGGGATAAGTTATTACAAATTTGCAGATAGCGAGGGGCATTTAGGTTACCTAACAGGTAAACACTTCCGGAGGAAGTTAAAGCAACTTGTGCACGTTTTGGTGACCAAACCAAGAAAGAAAATCTTAGCAGGTCACTTGTGATAACACACATTTTGTCACAAGTTAATTCGTAAAAAATGATTCATTTCAAAAGTACTCATTTTCAAATATTTCCGGCAAACATCCCGTCATTTGTATCGTACGAAGTTCATTTTGTAACCACTGACTTATTCTGATTAAAACGGTGAATGGAAAACAGTTTCCTTGTCAACCTTCCTGAACTGTTCCTCCATGTGCTCTTTTCAATGTTCTATCAAACCTATATCACCACAATTGTTTGAGACAAAAAAGTCGTAAATCAAATTAAAAAGTATATGTTAAGTTTTAACATTCGACTCGATTTACCGGCCATGGCCACCCGAAATTTTGTGATCATTGTTCTACGTTTGCTCAAAAGGCCAAAAATTATATGTTTTCTCGTCTCTTCAAATTAACTGAAACCTGCATTAACAAATTGCTTGTCGCGACAATTTTAATTTGTTCGATTGCATTAAATGTGAACGACTCAAACTTAGCAAGTCTCAACTAATCAACAGTGTTCACAACAGAGTCCCGCCTTTCAGTATTTTGTTGTTGTCATTACCTGTGTATTTCCTTTTATTCTTCTAGAAAATTCGGTGCTGATTAAAGTTATTTTTCGCTGTCGAAAAGTTTTTTTAAAAGTTAAAAAAAAATCCAGGAGTTCATGGTTGTATTCTGTTATGGCTCTCTATTGTCGCTTCCTGTCGCTGCTGTGACAGTTCAGGCTCTTACTGGAAAAAGTAGCTTTGTAGCACATTTAGTGTGAATCTGTTGAAATTTCAACGAGCAATAGCATTCGACTCTTAATCATGTATTACTAGATCTAGCAGACTGGTAATGAAGTCACGGTTTGAATTTGGGACAGACAGATTATTTACTTTGCTTAGTTCTCTACTTTTCATGTCGTTCTTGCTGAAGAGAAATGTAAACTAACTACAACGAATCTATTTCTGGCCCCTATCTAAACGGAACAGAATTATGAACTGTTTACCCAGCCTTTCCTGTGCTCAACTCCAAATACTAATCAGAGTTTCAGTCAGAGTAATAGTAAATGCTTGTTTTCAAATTCTACCACTAAGGAAGAGTGTAGTTCGCGGTCTCATTTCCCATCTGTGCAATTTGTTCAAATATTTTAAAAGAACGTCTGTATGAAGTACTATGTCTCCTGGAGAGAAATAGTTTCCGAGCCACTTTTGGCAATTGTGCAAACAAACAAGCCAAACCATGTGCTCGCGCCCTTTTAACAACAGCTGTGCCGATTCCGAGTACTGGTACGGTTCTAAATCCAGTACAATAACTGCTTATTGATTAGGTGCTGGTACTTGATAAGGATTGTTCTCAGGCAAACGTTCATTGTTTCAAGTACATTATCTTCCTACTGACTGCTAGTCATTTGAGAATGTCGAAAGTAATAAAGATTTTTCCATAGAATCAATTGAGTCTATTATCCTCGGCTGTGGTCTGAACAAATAAATTTACGTATATATTCGGAAACTTGACTCTGCATTTCTATGATTTACTTTATGTATTTAAGAAAGCGGCTTGCAATTTGTATTAGATAGCCGGAAGCCGTGTTTAGACTATTGTAGGTTATTTTTTGTTCCGACAAGTAACTGTTACTTTAATCAAGCAGACTAAATTGAAAGATGTGCATTGAGAAACGCCCACGGGACACATGAAAAGTTCCAAATTGCTCATTGCTCATACGTTTTGACAACTTATTCACATTGTCTTTAGATCTACGAAACTTATTCTGTTTCTTTGAAAAATCGATCAACTAAATGGTTTAGCTGTATTTGGCACAAACAAAGCATTTTCCCAGAATCCAAAAGTGATACAAAATTAATTATTTTACTATACCTGAATTTACGCTGAAACCCGTATACCTGGTGCTTACATTAGGCAAACCAATTAATGAACGAATAAGTACAAATATTTTTTTTAGTGGCTTGGAGAAAATAAACACTAAATTCAGGTTAAGGAGAACAATGTAGCTTCTTAAGAATTGCTTAAATCCCCAAAGGCAAGTTCTATTTATGGGAAGGATTCTGTGTAATGACCAAGTTGCGCTCTTGTTTCTACTTAATGTTGAACTACGCTAAACTCTTCTCATCGATCAAGGAGCCCATAAGATTGTTGCGAATAACTGTTAAGCAGAACAGTTTTGTGGCACAGTGGAAAAAAATGTTTCAAAATGGTTTAATGGGGGCTGAAGTTGGAAGATCTATCACAAACTAATGTTCATGTGCTGACGCACGGTAAAAAGATTAACTTGTTTATTTGCTGAATTTAGGAAACTTAAATATTTCCCCTTAGATGGTCTAAGAAATACTAAACAGTTTCTACTTGTGAGAAGAAAATATAATTCTCAACAAAAATATCTGCTGACTATTTTTGTTTGTAAGATAAACAAGCTTAGATTTGTCATTAACTCCAAAGCTTCGAGTTTGTTATAGGAGTTATTTAGTAAATGATAACTGCAACAAATTTCAACTTACCGTTAAGGTTCTTTGATGGAAGCTCTGAAGAGAATTCGTCGGGTGTTTCGCATCAAGTGCTACGAGAACTGCGGAACCCTCCCTTAAATCAGGACACATTAATCATTAATTGGCGCAGCTTATTTGATATCGTTTGAAAGATATTTTATTTGGAGAAAACATGCATTAATTATTGACATGTTTGTAGCCACTTTTCAACTTGTATTGTAAACAGCCATACAAATTAGCTTCTTTAACAGGGATCATATTGACCCATCTTAGTTTCTTTCCTGTAGTTCAAAAGAACTAAAAAGCTTAATTTGTTCCTGCAAACGTGTTATGGCTTTCATTATTCATTGGCTTTATTCTTACCAATTTTAAATGCTTAACAGGTCGTACAACTACAAGTTCTTAAACGCTTTTAGAACAAATCTAAGAACAAGTGAAAACAGGTTTTTATTTAAATGTACAGTTCATCAATTGATCAAATCTGCGGAATCAGCAATAAAAATGTCAAATTTTGGTTAAAACTGTTTCTGTAACATTAGTTTTGTCACGTTTGAAGAGTCTTTTGTCAACTGTAAATTTGAGGAAGGAATAGTATCTATTTAACATATATCCGAGATATTTTCAAGTTCTCGGTCTCTGTAATCTTGCAAACGAGCTTTTGCAAATGTGTAATCCTTTCTTTACAAATTGTTTTTATCGTATATTTTACTGTATATGCATAGCGGTTTCCACTGTAGACAAATCACAAGACCAAGAACTCTGTAATCTACATTTTAAGGGTCTTTACTCACGCATTGCATTAAACATGGTTGCCTGTGGTTTGATATAGTAACACGAACGCCAAATCCACCCGCCACTTTTGCCAGCAGCTAAGTTGCAAACATTAGTTTACGACACCATATTGAAGACTTAACTGTGTAGTTGAAACAACACCGGTCCTGGAGAGCTGTTCTTTGAAAAGCGTCGGAGTCAATGATTTGTTAGATTCGCCAACCACTCCTCTATAAACAAACTTTATCTCCTCTCAAAATAAAACTTATCAAGAAAGGTTCTCAAAGAAAGTTGACTGTTTTATTGCGCACTGAATTTATTTGGATACTTTCATTTTGTATACCAAGGTAGTTGTATGATAAACATAAGTGTTTATTTGCCAAACCAATTCAAATTATTTTGTTTCAGAATTTGGCAAGGGAAATCTCTTTGACACAATTGTCCTGTTGTGGCGGGAAAAGAACGGACGGCTGCAAATGGTTCACATGAAAGGTTACCTGTTAATTAGCTGATTGTTATTTTACAACAAATCCCCTACCCGCGCGGCGACAGTTATTGAAAAAGCAACATCAGTGCTAATAAATTCTAATTGAACTTTAAAGGGGTTACAATTGGTGTTCAATTACAAGATTTGCGGTCCCGAAATTTATTTACCAAGTTAGAAAATACCGCAGATTTGCGTCAGGTTTGATGACAATTTAGTTTGTTTTTGTAAACGACTAGATTTGTTTTGAAACGTTGCTTACGACCTGCTGATTGTGTGTAAAATTTGTCCAAGATGTTTTCATTTAATCGTCAGATTTAGTAAAAACAATTCTATACAAATTTTATATCAAAATTACGTTACTGGAATTCATTCATGGAACAAAAGTTCTGCCTTCTTGATGACGCCTTGCGATTTTTGATTTTTGTCTGTCAAACGAAAGTGTAAGTTTTACGGTAACGCCCTGTACATCTTGTTCCGGTTTGACAGTCGGTTCCACTGAGATTCAGTTGCTGTATAAGTTTTCCTTTTGTAAGAGAGCCACGTCAGTTTAAATCTGCCCCTCGTGTATCTTACTGGTTACTCGGGCAGATGGAATTTTTTATTTGTTCCATTGACTTCAGAAACGTGTGACAAGGTCACAAAAGGACCAAAAATTTGATCTAGAAGTGTGTGTTCTGTTTGATCCAAGATTTATACAAAATGAATAAACCAATGTGAAAATAAACAATCCTAACCCATCCAAACCATGTTAGCTCTGGTATTTGTGTACAAAATCCTATGAAAATAATTTTTATTTAATCCCCACAAGAGATTAGCAACAACGAGGGCTCGCGTGCCCATTTAAAAACATCTGTTTTCAATTGTGTTTATATGGTGCGGTTTTTGTAAATAATTGCAAAGATTTCACAACAACTCTAGAGATAGTTTTGTCTTTCTTTCAGTCAGGTTATCCCCAACGGAACATCAGACATGGTGTTTGTCAAACCACTTTCAATCTGTATGCCCGACTTAGAAAGATACTCAAAGCTGCCCAAGTTGTTATTACTATTTTTTTGGTTCAAAACCAATGTGAACAGTAAGTATTCAGTTTGAAGTTAAAAACAATGAAAGCCAGGCAGCGTTAGGAGTATTCTCCTAACGAAGTATAATATAAACACACCGCTGAGAACTTGCTAAGATGGATTCACAAAACAAGAGATAAGTTGTGACCATAGAACGTTCCCACAATTTAGCAATCTTTTATTAAATAAGGTAACAGTTTATTCAGTTCACCCAAGCGATATTTTTTTTTTATTTAGAAGTCGGTGACGAATTTCGGCAAAACACGGTCTATCATTTTACAGAACTGTAGTTTGAAGAATATTCTGATTATTCGTTTAACACTTTTTGGTAAGTCAGTGTTGTGATGTTTTTCACGAAAGATCAAAGCACTAAGAAAACAAATACATTTGTGTTTGCTAAGAACAAACTTTAAAACTTTTCTGTATATATGCAATATTATCTGAAAGAACTACTCAAAAGAAAGGTTGCTCAAAACGTTTCTCCCTAAGTGATTCTCCTTGCTGAGTTCAAATTCATAAAATGCTTTGTTGGTGACCCCCATCTCCAATCGGTAAGGCAAACCCAGTAGTTGTTGAGCTTGTAAAGAAACTGTCCCCATTGGCGCCGTTGCCAATGCAGTCTTGCTGCCGCTTACATGTAGATGTAAATCCTTTTGTTGGTAGTTTTAATCGTTTTACGAGACACTTTGAATGAATAAACGGAAACATTTATGTTGTGTGAGTTGGCCGATATTCTTCAATACAAAACTCGCTGTCTAAATTAAAAGTCTCCACAAAAATGTTTCAGATAGTTGATTGCTATAATTTTTGTGTTTTATTTAAACACGATTGTAAACAGCAATTAAACTACAGGGTATACTCGTCCTTGTCGGCTTTGTTGGAATGCTGTTTTACCCAAACCAGTAGAAAACAACTAATAGTCTTGTTAACTGAGAAACATTTGGCGTTAACTGCAAAATTGAGTTTCCAAGGACAAGTTGTCGCCAATATGTAACTGCAAAGAAACAAAGAAAATTAATTTTACCTGCTGTCGCTCATAAAATCAAAAGGAAGGATTATAAACGCTCATAATTGAACGAAATTGTAATATCTTAAGTTGAATTTCAAAACAGTTCATTAATGACAATAAGAGTCTCTAAAGGAGCTGAGTTTAATCGCTACCAGTTTTCCGTAGGTCGTTCTCCATTTTATATTCTATTGCTCTGCCATTAAACCGTAAAAGATTAAGGAAGGCGTTTGTTTTTCGTCAATATTGTTTTTTTTAATAACAGCCCTGGGTCTGTTTTAAATCGGTGATTGTGCCAACAAGAGATAACGGCTGTCTTGTTCCCCTGCTGCTTCAGTGGTTGAAGTTTGGAACTTGCAGCGAACGTTTACCGAAACATCCGTTCGCTAAATGTTTTACTTGAATCCCTGTAAAGTCTGGATTTCTCCGCCGGCAATTGCATGCGCCGCTAAGTGCTTTATATATGTATATAAATTTGTCACAATTTTGCGCACAGTCTAAAACGTAAGGTAGAAAATGTTAGCTTTTTTAATGGTTGTTACATTTTATTCTTATTTTGCACTCTTTCTTAAGTCTGTTGTCATTTTAGTGTACAACTGCGTTTTGTGTTTGTCTGATTTCTTTATATTCGTTTTGTTCTGTACATGCCTCAAGGTGAAGACCATACTTTAACAAATATTGTCTGTTATTGCCACAAACATTACTGTTGATCACTCCCTCTGTGAAATCTTGAAAGTGCTTTTATTGAAAGACTATTTCCCTTCTTATTCCCCCCGCTCTCTCTCTCTCTCTCTCTCTCTCTCTCTCTCCCTCTCTCTCTCTCTCTCTCTCTTTCTCTCTCTCTCTCTCTCTCTCTCTCTCTCTCTCTCTATCTATCTGTCTTTCTCTCTCTCTATCTATCTGTCTTTCTCTCTCTCTCCTCTCTCTCTCTCTCTCTCTCTCTCTCTCTCTCTATCTATCTGTCTTTCTCTCTCTCTCCTCTCTCTCTCTCTTTCTTTCTTACTCTCCCTCCACTCATTAAATAAAATGACAATTTCATCTAGTTTTTGCCTTTCCGTCCCCGAATATGAAGAACAAATTTCTCTTCGGTTAACCTCGATAGACTTTTTATTGCTGTCAACTGAAACAAGCTTTCGAAAAACTTTACATCTTTTCTTTTCATATTACTTTCGATACTAAGTGGTCTGTGTTCTTGACGGAAAAAACCCTTAAGTTGTCTGTGAAGACCCTTGGGGCTTTACGCTTTCATTGTTTATATTGTAACGTAAGATTACTTCCCCTCCACCTAATTTTAATAGTGGTGCTTGCTTTCAAGTTGTCATCTGCGTCCAAACGCTAAGGGCAATATTTAACCGAGCCAGCTGAAAATTCTGTCTATTGTCCTTCTCCGGAGAGACAACTCCAGCTTCTGTCTCCTACAGTTTATGCGCTTCGAAAAGTATAGTGCCTTTTTGTGTTAAAAGCAAATCTGGTTCTATTTCCGCATTTGAGTAAAAGCGGATGTAGTTTTCAGAAAGTTGAAATCATTTCTCATAAGACTAGAGGAGACGTACACGCCGTCTTTGAGAGCATTTGTCTATCCATTTATTTTACCCTCGCTCGGCTAATCTTGTCTGTGAGCTAAGAGAGGAGCACTTAGTCATCGGCTGCGCACGACAGGTTCGCAATCACAAAGAAAAAAGATGGACCATTACTATCAAGGCTTAAGAAAATTATTTCAAGACCAATATTATACACCTTGCGAAATGGTCTGTTTTTATATGTTTTATAGAGAGAAAGTAGTCATACCGCTTGAGTTGTCTCAAATCTAAAGCGAAAACCTGCTCTAGAAATATGTTAGGCATAAACGTACAATTGCAGTGGCTACAGAAAATATACTCTAACTCTCATCTATCAGTTTGTTTATTTTCCGGTTCGTACACACTCTTCGTTTCGAGTAAATGTATTTAAATTCCGCGGCTATCTTGGATCATGCTGTGGGCTGAGTTCGGCCGATAACGTCAACTTACCTAGAGAGCCAGCTAGGTCTGCATCGTAACATACGATGATTGAAGCTGAATACGGATTTGTGAAACGTATGTTCCATTTTAGTTTTGTCAGGAGTTAGAGCAGTAAGAATAAGTCTTTTACTCCCGAGGAACTACTAAAAAGGAACTGTACGACTACGTTGTTGAAGAAGGCACAAAGGCTTAATTGGCGAAGACAGTTTAACGAAGACAATTCACTGCACTTGACCACTGATACACCTAGCTGCCGAGTTCAAAATGACAACGTGCATGAAAAGCACTGATTTGGGGTTTCTGGAGAACGTAAACATCGATGAACATTGTCCCATTCTGTTTACAACCAGGGTTTACAGTTCAGGGTCGATTAGCACTCCCTCAAACAAAAACAAAAAAATGAGTGGATAGCAAACAAAAAAAAACAAAAACAGAAACTTGCCTGAGCTGTAACCCGCTGCTTAAAAGTGGTTACACGTGACACAATTTTCGTGCTGAGTATTGTTGGGTAAAAAGTGTATGTATTGCGTAACACGGCACGTAACACAATTTTTAACGCAGTCGTCATTGCTATAAGTTTTTGAACCATCTTTAATAACTCGCAAAATGTTGCCATTAGAAATGATGCAATAAAGATTGGTTTCCGAAACCTGTTACACGACGGTGGTTTTTTGTGCAATAATAATGCTGTAAAACATGACACCTTAAAGGTAATGTTACACGGAACAACGATTCTTCGTGCAACATTGTACAAAAAATGAATTTCGTGTAACATTGCTTGCAGCGCGATTTTGAATGCAGTCGTCTCTGCGCCACGTCGTCACGCGAAAGCAACAGTGTTCAGTATCACAGCAGTTACACTTCACCAAGATTAAACCGACTTTTCAAACAAATTTCTATGATCCTAAGGGGGCGTCGACAAATAAAAAAAATAAATAACGTCCAATGGACGTTATACTGAAACCCCCTCCCCGGTAACGTCCATTCCATACTTTTTCAAGTTACTGTAAGTTTATTTAATGCTTAAAACAATTTGCGTTCTTACCAACCGCTACACCTACCACCCAAATTATCTGCCATCTATTACGCAGTATACTACTTTAAACAAATTCGTACCTCACGCCATACCGTATAACATCACGTCACACTACCTCACGCCATACCGTATAACAACACGCCACACTACCTCACGCCGTACCGTATAATATCACGTCACACTACCTCACACCATACCGTTTAATTCATGTCACACTACCTCATAACATACCGTACAATATCACGTTACACTACCTCACACCATACCGTATAATATCACGTCACACTACCTCACAACATACCGTATAATTCACGTCACACTACCTCATAACTCACCGTATAATATCACGTCACACTACCTCACACCATACCGTATAATATCACGTCACACTACCTCACACCATACCGTATAATATCACGTCACACTGCCTCATAACATACCGTGTAATATCACGTCACACTACCTCACATCATACCGTATAATATCGCGTCACACTACCTCACACCATACCGTATAATTCACGTCACACTACCTCATAACATACCGTATAATATCACGTCACACTACCTCACACCTACCGTATAATATCACGTCACACTACCTCACAACATACCGTATAATGTGCGAAATGAATATATGAAACTCATATATTTGTACTGCGGATATACATTTTCAGCAAATGAAGGATCATCGCAGTAAAGTACTCAACTTAAGCAGTTGAGAATAAGGCCTGAAAAAAATTCAGGCCTGA
>JAOBYE010111114.1:18842-67283 GCA_025403585.1 Parazoanthus swiftii | reverse complement strand
CAGCGTTTGGTTCATGCGATAAAACCTGTGGTGGAGGTACTCAAACCAGAACAAGATCGTGCACCAACCCAGTCCCTACCAACGGTGGAAAAGACTGCTCCGGTTGGATATCAGATTCACAAGCTTGTTACACCGAGGGGTGTCCCATTGATGGTGGGTGGAGCAAATGGTCGGCGTTTGGTTCATGCGATAAAACCTGTGGGAGAGGAATTCAAACCAGAACAAGATCTTGCACCAACCCAGTTCCTACCAACGGTGGAAAATATTGCAGTGGTCCAATGACAGATCAACGATCTTGTAAGATCAAGGGGTGTCCTGTGGGTGGTGGGTGGAGCAATTGGTCACCGTTTGGTTTGTGCGATAAAACCTGTGGGAGAGGTACTCAAACCAGAAAAAGATCGTGCACCAACCCAATCCCTGCTATCGGTGGAAAAGACTGCATTGGTTCGATTTCAGAATCACGAGCTTGCAACACCAAGGGATGTCCCGTGGATGGTGGGTGGAGCGAATGGTCGCCGTTTGCTTCGTGTGATAAGTCATGCGGTAGAGGTGAGCAGTCACGATGGAGAACATGCACCAATCCCCCACCATCTAATGGAGGAGTCAACTGCGTTGGAAAAGAATCAGAAACAAAGGTTTGCTACACACAAAGATGTCCTAGTAAGTACCTGTGGAGTTTTTCTCGATTATTTTAGGGAAGAGAAAACATGAACTCATTAACGATTGATTGGTTCTTTTGTTCATAACGAATGATTTAATCAAGTTTTACAAAAAGTTTGTTCAGTTTAAAACTATCTTACGAAAGACAAATGTTTTCCTTTCCTTTGCGTTTGATTGCATTTGATCCACATTTGAATTTTCGTTTGCATCTTAAAAAGTAATCATCTTGCAACCCAACGTACTTGCCTACATGAAATCCAGGGTATGCAGTCAGTCATACATTAGTATTTGTAACTGATATTCCTCTTCCCTCTCTGCTTCTTCTGATGGCAAACCAGCTTGCCTGCAGATATTTCATCCTATTGCAAAAATTGTGATTTTACAATGTCTTGTTAAAAAACTCGAGCTTATATTTTCTTTAGTCGAACAACACTGACATTGCGATGGAGCTACAAAACTGTAAATGACATCAGGAAGCTTGATTGTCTGAAAGTGTTGTTAGTCGGTGTGCTTCAAGTGCTAACTGTAAAAACTATGTTCCACAAAAATGTCTTCTTAGAGTAAAACGGTAAATAAAACGTAAAATATTACGTTTGTTGAATATTACGTTTTAAGAAGTAGAGAAGGAAGAGCAGTATCAGTTAGTCTTGCGCTATTTGATTGTTAAACTAATACACTAGGATGCATTTAACCTAGCAAGGTACTCAATTCACCTAAATATATATTTTGGATCACATTAGGTTGCAAACAGGGCATTGACGTGTTCGATGAATGCGGTCAGCGGTGTAAGTGTGTCGAAGGTCGCCTGGAGCAGTGTGCGCGGATACGAAAGGAGTTTACCCGGATGACTAAGGAAGAGCGTGAACTGTACGTCAAGGTTATCAAAACCGCTTCCACAGATCCTATGTTCAGGGAAGACTACAATAATTTGATAAAGGTTTGACTGTCCTAAGTTTGGTTATAATTTGTATTCTTTAGCACTTCCTCAAATACCAATGTAACTTATTACTCAGCCAATCGAAAGAACGAACGAACGATGCCATAATTTCAGAGGCTGAATTGTTTCTTTTTCATTCTTATTTTTACTATCGTTGAAGGTGTGAGGATTCGTCAAAACTAGCCTTACATGTTAGCTTTAGTTTTTATTATTAAATTGTAAATAGCTTGATCGTTTTTTCCCAAAAGGTATAATTGGCCTTTGGTCTTTAATTAAAAAAATGTGCTGTATAAACCAATACAATAATATAATATAAATATTATAATATTTTTTATAATCTATTAACTAAAACAGATTCATCGAGATCTTTTTCTGACTGGTATCCATGAGAAGACACATTTTTTGCCCTGGCACCGATGGTTTATCCTACAATACGAAAATTTACTAAGGAGGGTGGACTGCCGTTTCACTGTGGCCTACTGGGACTGGAGTTTGGTCTCTGGGACACCGTTTAGAAGACTTCCCCAGGTACGTTCCATACATATTATGTATATTTATAACCAGTAGTATAATAGTTAAAGACGATAAATAATAAAATGATAATAACATAGAATGAAAATAGTAATAATTGTACTAATAACGATAATGATAATGAAAATAATAATAATAATAGCGACAATAATCGTAATAGTAACAATAATGGCAATAATAACAGTAGTAATATCAATGACAACATACTTGTACGTTTAATTCCCCATGCGAGTAATGGAAAACATACAACCACAAAAGAAAGCTCAATGAAAAAAGAAAACAAATTAATCTTAGACAAAAGAGCTAAGGATTGATTTCTGTTTTTTTCTGTTTTTTCTGTTATTGTACAACTTGAAAACGGTAATCAATTTTTAAAAAAAAATATGAATTCAGGAATTAGTTTATTTATTTATTTATTGACTGATTGATTGATTGATTGATTGATTGATTGATTGATTGATTTATGATCTATATTTATACAGGCGGACCTTAATCTGCTAAGGCCGGTTCAAATGGAAGCCTATGTTAACAAGACTAAATACAAAATCTGATTAACAATGCAAAAACAAATACAGCAAACAATAAGAAAACATATAGATGCATAAAGGTCCTTTAACAAGTTTGTTGCGATTTCATTACCAGTACTAGATTAGTTGCATGGATGCAAAGTTTTTTCTTGAACTTAGTACCAAAGCGATGTTTCATCTCTTCGGTTTGGAGATAAAGTGTTCCACAACGAACAAAAATGAAATTTGGTATTTTGGAGCCTTTGCAAGCGGAGATTAATAGCCACTAATTAATACAAAATATTATTCTATAACTCTCAGGATGTTTGGTTTTCGGGAGCCAGTGGAATAGGCGGCAATGGGGGAGGAACTTCACAGTGTGTACAAACAGGTCCCTTCAGGGAGGGGGAGTGGAGATTGACAGGGTCAGCCAACAATGCGTGTCTTACACGCAACTTTAATGGCAAACCGCCTGACGCCATTGCTGTTAACCAGCTGTTGCTTGTACCACACACAGACTTTGAAACATTTGAGGTCAGTTTTCACGAGGACATTTAGAACTGATTATTTCTATCCGTATTAATCTTTTTCTCAAAGTTATTAATAGCGAAAGTACTAAGAGATTGATTCACAATCTCCAGTGAACTCAGTGTAAAGTGAGGTCAAGACTGCATGAAATGCGGGTCTGGCTCAGTTGCCGGGATCCCAGCTAACCGGGCCATGATTTTACCATGTACACTGTTTTTTTTAAAACTAAGAACGTAAGTCAGTAAAAATTTGCTCAGGTTCAATGTTTTTAATTTTTTCGGCAATCTCAGCCTCAAAATGTTCGTATTTTGTTCTTGACAGCTATGTTTTCAGCAGGGGGGTTAATTCGCCTAAAATTCGATCGGTACTGCACTGTTCACAAGATATTTGAAGTGCTTTTAATTTTGCAAGAACAACTATTTTTTAATACCATGTATGCGTTATCGGAGAGCTGAGTGCTGTGGACTACTGCAGTTCAACATTGTACGATTGCATAAATTTTGATTCAGCCTCAATTCGTTCTTATTTTTTTCTTATTTTTTGAGCAAACTCAGCCTCAATGTAGCCACAAAAATCGAGACCCTTCCTCCCTCCCCCCCCCCCCCCCAGAAGTTCTAGGCAATTGTCTAGGGTTAATAGACAAATTTCAAATCGGGAAATGCGTGATCTCTAAGTTGATATATCCATTACAGCTGTTCTTTCTGATTCTTTGTTACAAGATTGTAGTGAAATCCAACATTTGAGAACCGGCATACAATCAAACAGTTCGACCTTAGACCTTGCATAACAATGAAGGTTTCTGTGCAACTACTTACCTACCCCTTCCGTAGAATAGCGATCGAGTGACAAGCAAGGTGGAGGTTAGGTTTAGGTTTAGGGTAGGGGTGGGGGTGGGTGGGTTGTTGTCCTGAAACCTCCATTGTTCCCATGTAGGTGTAATAGGTAATTATAATTGAGGTGTCTGAACAACTACCCATCCACCCCTCTCTTAGGTTAGAGTTAAAGTCAAGGTTGGGGTTAGGTTTAGGTTTAGTGGACGGGTGGGTGGGTTGTTGTCCTGAAACCTCCGTTGATCCCACCTTTTTCAATCTACTTTGTAGTGACGAAACATGTTAACAATTTGAAGTGTTTTCAATTGGTATTTACACAAGTTGCTGTTGTTTGCATTCCCAGCTGGTACTTCGTATCAATTTTCACGACACCGTGCACTGCCTCATTGACGGCACAATGTGTACCTTCGACTCAGCCAACGCGCCCGAGTTTTTCCTTCATCACGGCTTCATTGACAAGATCTGGAGCGACTGGCAGAAAAGGAGTACACTGCATAGGGAAGCATTTTTCCCCTCGTTGTATGAGTTGATGCCAGGTACAGGGCTACTACCGGGGAAAATTGTCGACCTGACAAACCAACCTGGTGGGGTGAGGGTAGAATACGGACCTTCAGGAAGTCCGGCCGCTAGAAGTGTTATGGTACAACTTCGAGGTGGGTCCACTTTGCAGCCTGAGGGGGGAGGGGGGACTTAATTACAGAGTACAACAACTTCACGTTGGAATGCAACCTGCTGGCCACCTTTTCGTCGTCGTCTCTGTAAAACAGAACGTGATAAGATCAATTATGGGGTTTTATAGAGAACGTGAGCGTTCGAGAATGAATCATTTCAATCCTCGTGCAGCCTCAAAAATGAAGCTTCTAATTTTTTCCCATTCACACTCCTCCACGTAAAACAAAAAAGAAACGATTCTTCGTTGACGTTCTCGTCCTCGTTGCTTAAGTTGCTACTGACATAATCATTACGCTCGATGAGCTCAGTGTTTGTTTAGTCAAATTGCAATGGAAAAAGCCTTTAGTCACGCCAGGAAAGGACTCAGAAATAAGAAAGGGGACCCCCAACCCCATATTCTGGAAAGTGGGGGGTGGAAAAAGTAAATGAGGTCCAATAAATGCTTGGTTTAGTGACTTTATCAACAGTGTTTGCAAAATTTCCACGGGAGAGGGCTCGTGCCGGTGTAGTTGTATTAAAGTTCGTGTTTGTTGTTTTGTATTTTCACTGCATTAATTTATTTATCAGGATACTAAAGGGCAACATATATTTAATTTTAACAGCTCTCAACACCGGAGCCCTGGCCAGTATACCACGTGCAGGGTTCTCTGGCGTCGACAACAGGACCTTGAAGATGTTCCGCGTGAATGATGATGAAGCAAAGAGAGCCAAGGTAATGGAGCTTCGATTCCAACCAAAATTCAAGGACCTGGTGACTAGATCGTCCGGGGCTTCTCCAATGGAAGTGTGTCTTGGCTTTAAAATAGAGTCTGTCAACCCAAGGAAACGTAGTATTTAAGATATAAAATATACTTGCTAATGAACAGGGATTTAAGATTTAAGTTATCGGAAACGTTTTCCTATGAGAAATGATACTCCTGTCGTGGGTATATAAAACATGGTGTTGCTTAAACCTGTCTGTTGCAGTAATGTAACGACTTATAATTAAAAATTGCTTATTAAATAACCTTATTAAACATACTTCCTTGGTGAGTTTATTTCATACTGTGTTTGCGATGCCCGACGTAAAAACTGTTTACTAGATAAACTTCAACGCGTTCAGAATGCTCAGATGCGGGCCTGATATCCACGTGCCGAAGAAAGATCAGGGCCAAATCACACAGATTCCCAGAAAAAATCCACTAGCTTGACATCAGGGCCCGGTTCTTCAAAAGCCCGATTGCTACTAATCCTGGGTTAATTCTTAAGACAATCCAAAGAGTTAACCCAGGAAGAGAATTAATTGTTTTTAAGTTCTTAGTACTTTTGACGTTTAAAGTGATCTATATAATATGGTCCCTAATCACTATACACCAAGACCTGTCTACATTCACAAAATATGCTTTTACCAGAAGGACAAAACCATTGGTGACAGTGTGCGGCTATCACCGAGACTGTGAAACTATCTGTCACAAGATGTTAAATTTGCTAAGTTTGTTGAATCTTTTAATTCTACTTTAAAGGTTTAAAGGTTTAATTTACATTTCTTAGTTCTAATTTTTGCATGAGTGCAGTTTACATAACAAAAAAAAAATTAGAAATTTTTAAATGCGATTTTTGATAGCTGATATTACCACTAATATTAGTTTCATGATACTGAAATTATAAATCAAAACTTAGATATTGATGAAAAATAAACTGGACTAGCAACTTGTAAAACTATTTACAAACTATTTCTCAGTATATGAAATCCTGACATGAGACTTTTCCTGATGATACTCACATTTCAGCCACAATATCAGCCTTACATAATTGACTGGACTCTTATGAAGTCTTTTTATTAAATATCAACTGACGTGTTAGTCAGCTTGCAGCAAATTTGATAATATTTATTACATAGTGTTTTGTGAAACAATATCAAGATACTATCGTACAAAACATTATGTGTTGAAGCCTGTTTCAGTACTGAAACACATTTTACAACAAACAAACTTGACTTCGGCTTCCTTAACTATATATAGACAGATATTGCAAACGTCAACATTTAATGATGATATTAGACTTATTTTCTTGTTTCAGTACTTTCATATTGTTGCATTTGGCTATTCTATAAATACTATGTAGAAAAACATGTTTTTGGTGTTTGACTAGATTACAATTTTATTGATCTCACACCAAGTGTTTTACTTTTATATAATTTCATCATTATGCCAACGAAACATTGCGGAAAACAATGTCAATAAACATTCGGCCGTTTATAAAAACACTTTTTTACGTCGTAGTTTCAGAAAAACGTACATGTGTAGTTTTAGAGACGCCGATAAAAGGTAACATCTTTCTCGATGTGCATAGGTTAGCGTCGATTCGAGAACGGATCCAATTCTAGTGCATAAAGAGAGAACGTTTTCAGTGGTATTGAAGCTTATATGAATGATACGTGCTGAAAACATACAAGAATAGAATGGCAACTGCAATTTCAATATCATCAATCTAGGCGTGTTAATATTTCTGTACATTTTAATGACGGAAATGAAAGAGCTGACGTGTTTTGAAATTTGGTTGCATCACATTCCTGGCAGCAACCGTATAAGCAACAGAAAATGAAACACTTTAGATACATCGTTTAGCGCAGTAAAATCCAAGTACGCCTGTTGTGGGTTCCGCTATCCAGCCTATTTTCCTTTTTTGACGTTATGTGTTAGTGTGTGTAAGTGTGTGCGGGGGGGAGGGGGGGGGTGAGTGAGAGCTTAGATAGGAAGAAGAAAATAAGTTCAGCCAACTTCTTCTTTCACAACAAAAATTGACGTTAGCAAAGGGTATATTGATCTCAAGTACACGCCACTTAATTTGTATTCCTAAACAGTTTTTGGTACTAACATTTTTATTTTAAAATTAGTACCTGTGTCAGATATATTGTCTATCAACACAGATTAACTTAGCCTCTCTCTAACCGAAAGCTTACAAAGAATCCAACATCTGCATGCTTTTGAACCGTCTTCGTGTATTTTCAAGTGCAGTTTCGAAAGAATTTTTGAAAAATAGACCAATGCTATTTCTAGAATTCAAGTAAACGTTCAAGGGGTTTACTTAAATAAGAGTTTCCGAGCATTGGTCTTCATACGACAATTGAGCTTCCTTTGAAAGTACGCCCTTAACAGAAACTGAGGATAAAAAATACAGGTATGGACTTGTTCAAGTTGTTTTCAAAACTAACTGTAGACATTTAGGTTTCGCTATTTTTTAAATATAAGCATTTTAAGTTCATTTTAAATAATACTGATACATGTTTCTTGTAAATTGCTTTAGTTTACCATAAAAACTGTGGCGCTGCTGTTCACTGTTAATCTGGCATAGGTGGAGAACGGGGCGGTTCTGATGGTTGAATATAAAAAACGGCATAGTCATTAAAAAGGAATGCTACGATTTTCTTAATTTTTAAGTTATTTGATCATTTAGCATCTTTTGGTAAATATTTTTTAAGCGAATTAACAATCGCAACTTTTGCTTTTCCTTTAAACTAGGGTTTTGTGTATACCACATCAGCCTCTGAGGGTTTTAATTTGTTGCAGCTAACCTGACTGTATCGTTATTGGACGAATTCTATTCGATTTGGTGGACGAATTCTATTCTAATTGGGTTTTCTTTTTTTTTTGGGGGGGGGGCATGGGGCTTTCTTTTTTAGTATTTTTACTTGTTTATAGCATTTCGTGGGAGCTTTCTTTTTTTCCTTTTAGTAAAAAGAACGCAGCGGGAAGAAAACTTTTTTTTTTTCTTAAATTTGATAGTATGCTCACTGATATCGAAAGGGTAACAACATATTTCAACATGTCAGACAAGTTTATGGATTTTGAGTCCAGATAAGTCTTTTAGAATTAAGTTAAAGAAACAGCACTTGTACTAATATGTAATCAGTAAACTTATTTCAGTTGTTTTCATTGTTCTTACAGCTCGTTTCTATACTTTCCTCTCTTCCTTTTCTGTTTTAAAATTCACGCGACTAAAACTGAACCTCATTAAACAAGCTTTAAAAAGCACTTAAGAGTTAAATCACGCGTTTTTCTTTAAGACATTTTTTAAAATTTAAGTTATTGGCGATCTTCGAGAATATGCATCGACACCTGTACCCTCACTGAGTTACATATAAGAAATAAAACTTGAACAAAAAAGCTATACATTTCATGCTTAACACCTAATTAAAACTTGACTTAATAACAATAACTCGCACACACTTTTTATTCACCCTAAGATTTAACCGATATAGTAACTGCATTGATTAATTATAATTAGAGACAGAGTTAGGTGCTGCCACCTGTAGGGTAACCAGAAGGGCTGAGGGGCCAGGTTACCAGAATCATCGAGTAATTTAGATGAAAGCACTACAAAAAAAAACGAAAGAGTAAAGGGAACAAAAAATAAAAAACCCGAGACAACACAAAAAAGCAATAAATGTTTACACTTACTCAACATACGTAATACTCAGCCTTACATAATTAACTGGACTCTCGTGAAGTCTTTTATTAAATATCAACTGACGTGTGAGTCAATTTGTAGCAAATTTGATAATACCTATTACATAATGTTTTATGAAACAATATCAAGACACCGTCGTACAAAACATCATATGTTATAGTTTGTTTCAGTACTGAAACACATTTTACAACAAACAAACTTGACTCCGGCGGTTTTGATCAAATCAGAATTGATGATATTAACGAGTATTGAATCCCTTTCTAAACCATTTGCACACCTAATTAACATCTCAATGTCTACAGGTAATGTTCCCCAAGATATTAAGATAGCTAAAGTGATCCCTGTTTGTTAAAAATAAAAGATAATCCAAGTTTGTTCAGAAATTACAGACCAATTTCTATTTTATCAATCTTCTCAAAATTCTTTGAAGAGGCAATCTTTGATAGAATAACTAATAAATAATTATTGAAAGGCATGAGTTACTCTATGGGCATCAATATTATCCTTCCTGAACGCTAAACCAGCTTGGCCTTATTGCATCTTGCTGACCAGATTTCGTCTTAAATTGACAACAAAGAGTTGTACTGGTGTTTCCTTGGATCTTTCAAAAGCTTTTGATACTGCAAGTCACACAATTTTACTAAATAAGTTTGGAATGAGTACTATGGTATCAGGGGTATAGCTCTTGGCTCGATTAGAGATTATCTAAATAATTACAAGCAATATGTTGAGTACAAAAAGACATACTCTGATTACGAAACAGTTAATTGTGGAGTTCCTAGAGCCTCAAGGGAGCATTCTTGGTGTTCTAGTTTCTCTTTTATGTATCAATGATATAACTTACACATCTGATATTATGTTATTTTGTTTGCTGATGACACTAGTGTCTTCTACTCTAGCAAAACTCCCTCTTTTGTTTTTGTTACTCTTAACTCTGAACTTGAAAAAGAAACAAATGGTTAGTAGCAAACAAACCGTCAATCAATAATGAAAAGACCACTTATACAGTTTTTAAAGCAAAACAGAAGAAACAAAGTCCAAATAATCAAAATATCCTAATTGATAAACATGCTATTGAACAAAAGAAAAACATGAAATTTCTTGGTGTTTTTGTTGTTGAGAATCTAAATTGGAAGCAACATTTTATTGTCATTTCTGGTAAAAGGGCCAGTTCTATAGGTATAATATCTAGATCAAATTTCATATACGACAAGACATGGTAATGACTATAGGACTTTTTTGTGTAGAACCAACATTAAAAAAAATACTATTGGTTTCCTAGGCCTACAATTTTGGAACTCACTTTTTAGCAGTATTTATACTTATTTATACTTAATGGTTATCACTTCTATTTATTTGTATGCCAATATATCATTTTTTTAATTTTTTGTAAATTGTATATTAATCACTGATGATTATGACTACAATATGGTGACGACGACGATGATAATGATGATGATTTTAATATCATCATTCTAAGCGGGTGCATTCCATTTTCCAGTGCTAATTTCTCTTTGAATTCAAACTTTTCGATTTACATTTCACAGAAGACTTTGATGAAGCAAGAATGAAGTCATCCCATAAACTGTCCATCGTTACAATAGCTTTAGTTGTATTTGTCTCCGGAGGTAAGCGTTCATCATCGTATTTACGTTTCCTTCTTTATTTCAATATGTTAACTTACTTGCTGTATACGAAATAAATGATCTGCAGTTACTTGAAACAAGACTTACTATTATTACTATTATTATTATTAATATTTTTATTGTTTAACAAAAGCAAGTGAGTAGCAGATCGACTGTAGTTTGTAAACTTGTAAATTTTTTTGTCCGACACGTTTCGTCTACGTACAATAGACTTCCTCAGGTAGTTTACAAACTGATAACTCAAAACAGCGGCTAACAATGACATTTTAGTCTACGTTACGTGCAGTTGAATACGTGCTTGACTCAAATACGCTGTTTATAGGAATTTTTTTTTCTTAAATGTTGTTTTTTATTAAAGGGGCTTATAATTAGCTCTAACCATAAACATAATGATAACAATAATAATACACTTTTTTAAATATAGTATTAAGGTTTTTTCATTTATTATTCATGTATTACTAGATTTGCAAGACAGCTTAGCAAAATTAGCATTTTTTTTATCCTTAACTAGTTATATAACGTATTATTTGAGACGAACAACTTGATTTTCCGGGATGAGAATAAAAGAGTGATTTGCTTGCACATTTTTCTGTCGTGAAATTTCCCATATTTTGCTTTTCCGTCTTTTTTTTTTTACAATATCGTGTCGTGCATTCCTTCGTTTCATTTGCTTTTGAATTCACTGTACCCTTGGAAGTCTTCTTCCTCCAGTCCATCATGAAATCAAAAGGTCGGTCAAGCCATAAAATGCATAGTATCTTTGATATATGAAAGAAGAAACGTAAAACAAAATGCCGGCTTTAACTTGATTAGTAGTTGATACATTTTAATTTGTCAACCAGTTTTGAAAACTGAAAATGATATACGTAAAGCAAATATGTACTACTTGCATTGTTCATTCCGGCTATAGGTAAAGACTAATGTACGTCTAGCAGAACCTTAATTAATTGCCGTATTATACTGCAGAACTGTACGTGTAAACACAAAACTTAAAATACTTTTTGGGATGAGTTCTTCTTTAGAGGCTTAGAATTAACAGTTGTTTCGTAACCGCAGTTGTTTCCCAATATCATTGTCGTCGTCACGGCAGCGTAGCCTACGACAGATGCGGCCAACGATGCGTTTGCCGCTACGGCCGTCTGCGTAAGTGTACCCGTATCCGCAAAGAGTTCACCACAATGAACTATTTTGAGCGGCGGCGGTTTGTCAGAACAATTGTTATTGCTTCAACGCATCCAAAGTACAAAGCTGAATACGACAAACTGATAACAGAGCACAGGACGTTGTTTTTTACTGGAATCCACGCAGTGAACCATTTTCTACCTTGGCACAGGTACTTTCCTTTATGTTATGTTAATTCTATTTTCAGAACATCAACAAACAGTTTGCTAGGAAATGGAAATAATTCTAGGTGACAATCACAAATGTTATCAAAGTTCATAACTAAAATGTTTCTTTAAATATTACCAAACTATTTACTTAAATGATTGTTTAGAAAACGCAATCAATGTCCATTAAAAACATTTATTAAAATGAAGTAGACGGATATATCAAGGCCTTGTCAACACGTACCCTATCAACTTTTTCCCTCCGTTTTCAAAGAGATTCGCAATCACACGAAGTGTTTTTACATCATCTACGCCCGTCCACACGTATACGATGAATTGGTTTGAAAACGTTAACATACTCAACTGCGCATGTTCGATGCATGCGTATTCCATAATCGCCACTATGAGCCCGCGAAATAGTAAGTTGGCGCAATTTTAAGACTTGCTTTGGCACTGGTTGTTTTATTGTTGTGTTGGCGTTATTCTAATTTGCAAGGAGCGGTTTAAAATGTCTAAATCAGGTCAAAAACAGAATAAATCTAAAGTAAAAAGGAAAAGAGACACTTTGATATAGTTGAAGATTGAGCAAAGCTAAATTTGCTTGAAAACAGACAATGAATACCAACTATTTAGCTATACAAATACAGTTGATCAGTTTAATACCATCTAACGTACATTTTGAGTCAATGACTATTAAGTATAACATGAATATATCTAGTAGCATGTAATCAATCACTCAATTGCTTTATTAACGTGTCAGAGCTTCCAGCCTGCAACACGTGGCACGCTAGTCGGGGACACCAATACAATATGTTTATTAACAACTAGTTTTTCCGTCTAGCCATAATTCATCTAATTGTCATTATCATACATATCGTTTATGAATTTTGAACGTGCATGCATTTTCATCAATGAACGTTACAAACATAACCTATTTCTTTGTATAGGTATTACCTGCTGCAGTATGAAAATCTTCTGAGGAAGATTAATTGCCGGTTCACCGCGGCATATTGGGATTGGGGTATGGACTCTGGCCACCCATGGAGGGGGCTTTACAGGGACGTTTGGTTCCCCGGGAGGACAGGGTTGGGGGGAAATGGAGCCGGAGCCAACCAGTGTGTCAAAACGGGATTGTTCAGGTATATATAACATTAATGAATAAGTGGTGATGTGTTCATGTAATGCGATGTGATGTGACGAGTTTTGATGTGATGTGGAGTGAATTGAGTGGTGTTGTGTGATGTGATTTGATGCAATTTGATATGGAGTGGTATGATGTGATTCTTTGCGATGTGGCGTTAAGTGACGTGATGTGATGTGATGTGATGTGATGTGGTGTGGTGTGGTGTGTTGTTTTGTTTTGTTTTGTGATGTATCTGGTGTGGTGTAATGCTATGCTATGCTATGCGATGTAATGTTAAATTATAAAATGCAGATCTATCTATCTATCTATCTATCTATCAATCTATCTATCTATCTATCTAGCTATGATCTATCTGTCTGTCTGTCTGTCTGTCTGTCTATCTATCTATCTATCTGTCTATCTATATATCTATCTATCTATAGAATAAAAATTGTTCAAGTTAACATTGTGCAGCTAACGCTGTACTCGTCAGGCGACTGATTTGATTTATCAGTCTATCTATCCATTTATGTGGTGTGATGTGGTGTCATTGTGATGTGATGTGATGTGGTGTGATGTGATTTGATTTGATGTAATTAAAAGTAATGAAATTGCATAAAATGGAACTAAGTGAAATGCAATGAAAATAAATGAAAAACAACCTGAATCTTTGTTATGTTCTCGCCAATTTCCTTATTGTTGTCTGCTATCAGGCTCAACAATCTTACGAAAGTATTATTGTGTAAAAATTGCATTTGTCTGTCATTCTACGTGAACGGGTTTGACTTGTTTTAAAGCTCCTAAAACTTAAAATCAGAAGATTAGTTTTCTGTGTTTTCATTTTCAACAGAGAAGGAAGGTGGGCTCTGACACCTTCTGCAAGCAGCAGGTGCCTTCAGCGAAACTTCAACGGGAACACCCCTGATACCATCTCCATAATGCAACTGCTACTGACGCCAAGTATTCAGTTCTTCAACTTTGAAGCCGCCCTGAGGATTGATTTCCACGACAATGTTCATTGTCTGATTGATGGAACAATGTGCACAGTCGACTCCTCCAATGCCCCAGGTGGGTCTCTTAGTTCTTTATGATTGCACCATCTTACGTAGCGAGGCCAAAAAGTAAGAGCCGAAACTTCTTTGGCCTCCCATAAAACTAAATTAACTTGTTAATTCGATTAACGTTTTGGTTACTGGCTTCAAACAGAAATTTTATTAGAATTTGGCTGAGACTTGCAAAATACTTTAACCGAAGGATTTTTTTCAAAAGCCGTCGTGATAGTGTACAACTGTTCAGTTATACGTAAATTGGGGAACTTTTATAATTGCATGCGTTTCTTGTGTTGTTGCACTGCTGCTCTTGCGCACGACATTACATTCCATACATGAAAATTAAGTTTCAGGGCTGCATGTTTTGCAACGGTCAAAACCTGACCAAAACCAAAATTAATTTGAGAATTGGGAAAGTTTGAGGTATCCTACAGATGTTCAGCTACTAGTTTGCCTTTTATTTCAGTAGCATTATAGTTAAATATTTGTACATAGGTATTAAAGATTAATATATAATGCGTTCACTGTGAACATAGTTAAAAATAGTAATCATCCTATACTCTCTGTTATTCATAACGAACCCGTCGTTAAGCTTTCAGGCCCTAGACGTAAGTTTCCATATCAAAAAGAAGAAACCATACCAAACTCAACCAAACGTTTAGTTGTATACTGACCATAAACTAGCTAATACATATTCCATTCCTCCAGCATAAAATAGTTACACGATACCAAATAACTATACTTTTCCTCAGCAACAAATTTTTATTTTTCTGTGCTTCTTCTTTAATGGCAATTTTTGGTTTGTCTTATCTTTTAGAGTTTTTCTTTCATCATGGTTTTATTGACAAAATTTGGGCGGATTGGCAGAAAAAGAGCTCGTCCCATAAGAACGCCCATTTTCCTACCATTACGGAGAATATGCCCGGTACACCATACAGACCCGGGGCTTTTGTTGATCTGGCCCGACACCCTGGAGGCGTAAGGGTAGAATATCAAGAGCGAGTTGCAACGACGAACTTGAAGAAGAAATATCGAGGTTAGTTGAGTTACCGAACTCTAGATAACAGCAGGTTCTAGTAACTCATCTGAGATGCTCTGCGGCTGAATTAATCACAAAACGAAGTGAATAAAATGAAACGAGCCACAACGAGAGGATAATTATATAATCACATGACGAAAATCTATTCTATGTCATGCCATGCAATACCATACAATAGCAGACCTTGTCTTGTCATGTATTATCATACCAAACCATACTGTTTCATAACATACCCTACCTTACCTTGCCCTAGGCATGCTCCCCGGGAAAATTTGAGAAAGCTTGGACTGCCTTGGCGGCAAAGCCTTTCGCGCGTTTTCACGGTAGAGAAAGATAACATAAAGCAGTCAAAGGAAGAAGAAATTCACCACCGCTTTGTTTTAAAGGGCACATTCTATCCTAACTTGTTTTGCAGCAAGCTCAACTCATCTGTCTGACTGTGCTGGAGTTGTCTTTGGGTTAAGGCACCCAGCTGAGAATTGCTCATACTCAAACAGACGGGTTCTGGTTTTGATTGAACACTAGATTGTCTATAAAACACCACACAGGACGGACGGCTGACTCGCACTGAAAATGAATAAAGTATAAAGTTCGCACAACGTTACAGCCGACACAATGATAAAACAGACAAACAATAATTACAATAGTCCATCAAATTTTGTTTCCAAAACAAAATATCATATTTAAGTGACAAATTAGAAAAAAAGCCAGTTCATCTTTGTTCTTTCTTGTCGTACTTCTTATTTTGTCAGCTGAACTTAGTTTTTTCCAGGCGATACTTTTCGTCCCGTGGGATGGGGGGGGGGGACACGTTTGCATCCCCACCTGCTTATGCGCCTGAAGTTGAAGTGCATCTAGTGAGTCTTGCTATGCGGCATCGCAAGTCGTGGCAAGTTAAAAAGCCAAACCTAGTATTAACTTGTAGTGGAACTATAGCGAGTCTGTTTGGCCACGCGGCATTGCTAGTCCTTGCAAGCTGGAGGGTCAGACCTTACGTTGGCCTCCGTTTCTTTACGACTGTAATATACTGATGATTTTTAAATCTGCATGCTTAGTTCCAACTGTAATCAAATCTGTGGTGTAGAAGTCTGTCAATTGGTTAGATTTTGTTGCATTTATCATTCCTTTTATTTATAGTTTCTATTTGTAGCATGTTTGTTAAATTGGAAACTTTTCAGTATCTTTAGGAATCGAATTTGTTAACTTTTTATCCAATTTATATCGAAGCTGTTTGGAGCTTTCTTCTAAATATTTTGTATGTTATCTTTTCCCTTTTAATACTTTCATAGTTTTCTTCTTCTTTGAATTGAGTTGTTTATTATTATTTTATTGTTCTTAATGTTGCTATTATCTTTATTATTTTCTATTATTACAACTACTATTATTGACTTAAAATAAAGTCGTATATTTTCACCCGGTTCCTCTTCAGGTTACACAGTTAAAGCTCTGAGTCGTTTACCAGGCCGTCACGCGTTCTCGTTTACCAACAAGAAAGCCATGAAAATGTTCCGCGTGAGACCAGCTGAGAGGGAGATGGCAAAAAAGATGGCTGCCAAGTTTTCACCTCCTACTCTGGCACGTGGAAAGTAAACGCTATGCTTGATGTCATCTACCATGCGACCAGTTAAATAGGCTGATAAATTGGGAAACAAATGTCAAGCTTTTAATGGAATGTAAGAAGTTGATTAAATCTTTACACTTGCGAAACTGTTAGTGTGATTGTTCGGAAACACATTTCAGAAGTCCTTTTACCGTATAAACAGGAACCACGCTGTTCCAAAAAATTAAAGCTGGAAAGCGATCCCCGGCTTGGTTCGGCGTTGGATGTTGCGCCCAAATTGTTCAAATTTTTCAGCCTTCGAAGAACCTGTAGGTTCTTACACCACCAGACTCATATTGGCTGTTCCTCTTTCCCCGTTCCCCCTTCCTCGTTCCCCGTTCCCCGTTCCCCGTTCCCCGTTCCCCGTTCCCCGCTCCCCGCTCTTCGTTTTCCGTCTTCTGGTCTTATGGTATAAAAATTCGCAAGAGGTCTCCAAGTTTTAGGCAAGTGATAGTGTGGCTGTCCTCTGCTTTCACTCTACCACAAGAAGTGAAACATACTGTGTTGCAACAAATACAAAAATTCTCAAATTTTAGTGTCTTGAATCTGTAACAGTACTGGACTTTGCGTGTACATGCTTTCGCGGCAAAATCACTGGGCAGACCGGTTTATTATTCACGTCTCCGTCCAGTGCAACCACTGGACAACTGAACAACTATCTAGTGAAGAGGATGGGCAGAGTAGGAACTGGGGTTGAGTTGGCGCAGTGTAGACTGGGACGAGATATTTAAAATAAAATGGCGGAGGCTTCATGAATATTGAACACTCTTGGAATGGAGGAAATAAAGGAAAAGTACCCGATAAAGTGACGGCATCAAAGACACAAGATAACATTCTTGACGGTAGGCTGATAAGTTTGTTGTTGTATGTTGATATATGCATATTATTCGCCAGAATTGTTTGGCGAAATTGCCACTCGCTTTCAAATCTGCTACGTGGTTCAGCTTCAATAATCAGTTTGCGAACAAACCGTTTCTAAACCTCAAAAGACTGCACTCTGCAGCATATTGCATTCTCACCGAACATTTGAGTTTGCCACGTTGAAGGGGTTCCGAGTAATAACTGTTTGAAAATTTAAAAAAATAATATTTATAAGTTGTGGTTAGGATACAGTGTACTTCTTAAGGTTTGGGAAATTGGGTACACTAAGTGGGAAAAAAGGTAGGTTGCGAGGGTCTGGGGACATGTTTCCCAGAACATTTAGTTCTAGTTAATTTATCACAGGTTCGAGTTGTATTGAATTTAAATGTTGTCTTTGTTGACTTTTAAAAAACTACCAGACGCCACTGCTAGGGAAAGGCAGTACAGTCACCGGGGAAAGTCGGTACAATTTACCGGTGTACCGGCCTTAAGAAAAACACTGGGATAGAAGCGTTGTCACCCAACTACACTTCTGTAAGCTTTTGACTTTTTAAAGATTCGTTATTAAAAACATGATTATGCATATAATGCTCACTGTTTCAGTATTTGTCTAAAAGTGTCATGTTCTTTCATTGTGTGAACTATATGTATAGTGAAATATTTGCTATTTTGATAAAAAAGTAAACAACTGCACCAGCAAAGATATCAGGTTGTAGATAAATGTAGTGTCAGATGTTTATTACTTTATAGCAGATCATAACAACAACTTTTCAGCCTACAAATATCAGCACTTTTTCTAGATATTTTTTTCCATAAGAAAATGACAATGTCTCGCATGTATCATACATAATTGTATTTAGTACTCAGTACACTATTTTTCTAATGCAAGTTTTTGCTAGATCTATTCCCTTGTGGAGCTAAAAATCATTACTCGGTCAGTTTTGGGCTCATTAATTTATTTAGTCCCCAACGTACACCAGAAAAATGGTGTATTGCACTGATACAATTTGAGTTTGGTGACCCCCATCATGTATATTAAGTGTTTCAAACATGGAGTGATCCAGAGTTTAGGTGAAAAAAATCCCTTATTATGATGTCCAAAACTTGACTTGAAACTTCAATCCAGCAGGTCAGCAAATGAACTGAACTTGCTGAACTTTGCCCTATGTACAATATAATATCTAACTTCAATCTTATGCAAGTCGAGAGGCCTTAGATACGTACATGTGGGATAAGAAACATCTTTTTATTAAATCCAATTTTGCAGCCACAAGGCCAATTTACAAAGAATGTTACTTTTATGAATTTATAATTACAATTATTATATATTAATAAACTCTCACACACCAGTATAATGAAAAAAGGCAGTCAAGAAAAATACTTGCCAGTAAAATTTCAGCTATTTAGAAGAGTAATAAGCTAAGAACTAGTGAAACTGTTTTAATTTGAAATACTGATCTTTTGGTCTGCATTAATTGAGTAACTGTTGATTTGTTTGTTCATAATTATGTATATGTAAATTTTTCTATTTTAGTTTTTAAGATCCTTCTAGTATTAGCCACCAGCTATTTAGAAGAGTAACAAACTAAGAAAGAACTAAGAACCAGGATAGAAAAAACTAAAATAATATGGTATACTAATCATAAACTAACAAACTTTTATGGCTTGTTTTGATATAATTAGGTTCAAAAGTAACTATCTTGTTTGTGAGTTAGGATAAGGTCTAAATGGACTCTTACATGGCTTATTTTGGTATTACCAGTACATATTAATTAGTTTTTGAAAATTGACTTTCATTGGGCTTTTTTTATGCTTCTCTGACTGGGGAGGAGGGGTGCTTAAAGTGCCCAGGGCCAATAGATATGTTAGTGCTGGTGCTATCCGTACCAGAAAAGCATTGCTTAAATAGCTCAATTAATGCAAATAATACAAAATAATAGTTCCTTGAAGTCTCAATTATGACAGAAATCTGCTCTATTGAATTTTTGTTGACAGTGGAAAATTCGTCCAAAAATGGACTCAAAATTTATGGAGGTTGTTAGAATGAACATCAATTAATACAAAATTGCTACCTCTTGCTTACACATACTATTTGTATGTGTAACTAGAAACTGCAGTTTTCACATTTTTCAGTTGTGATAAAGCATGTTTTTATAGGAGGGCCCTGGCAGTTTAAACATAAAAACATGCATTCTTTGTTTTGCAAATGGTAAACCTGAAAGATTGTTATTGTACAAGTCAGTGCTGGTCATGTGTTTTGAGAAGTGATTGTAAGGATTTAGCCCATTCGCTATACTTGGAATGTTTGATCACTACATGGTTTCATTGCTGCCCATCCAGAATTACCAACCTTACGAAAATAATTTGTTTTTAGAACCACAACTAGCGTTTGGTATATACCAGTATCTTTCCTATTAAGCACAGTCCAACAACTGATGATTTTAACTCGTTACCATCATATATGGAAACAAATCAGGTGCTCTCAATTTGAGAATTTTGACTCAAAACTTGAGGTCAATTTTCTAGTTCAGCTTGGTTCACACCAAACTAAGAGCAAAAAGTTTAACTTGATTTTTACTCGTTTATCGTGATTCTTCTGCTCTGGCTAATGACATCGGAGAGTACTTCTTACGCAAGACTGACCGTAATCGCTGTGACCTTGATTCTGTTTATTCTGCTGAGAACTCTATGCCAGGTGTCGCTCCTGTTTTACACACCGTTACACCCGTCACGAATCTCGCTAGCTTCAGTAAACGTGATGAACAAGATGTTAGGGAACTCATTGCCAAGTCAAGCAAGAGGTCGTGTTCCCTAGATCAGATGCTCGCACCCCTGGAATTACATGTAGATTGGTTTGATGCTCTTCTCCCCGTTATTACGAGAATGGTCAATCTGTCACTTGAGCCAGGAATATTTCCAGAACCCTGGAATTAAGCAAGCTTACATGTATGTCCACCCGCGTCTTAAGAAGCATGCTGAGGCTGCGTTCACGTCTGTCGCTCAACTTACGTCCTATAAGTAATTCAACGTTCACCTCCAAACTCACAGAGAGCGCTGTATTTAAGCAGACTCATAAACTTTGAGTGGCAAAAAACCTCTATCATGAGAATCAGTCTTCATACTGTAAACTACACAGTATTAAGGCAGACTCATAAACTTTGAGTGGCAAAAAACCTCTATCCTGAGAATCAGTCTTCATACTGTAAACTACACAGTATTAAGACCGCCCCTCGAGTAAAGCCATCTACAGCATTTTATGCTCATAACGTGTACGTACGTTGTACTCGAAGGTCATCTTTCCAATGTTCACGTGTTCGCGGACATCCTTATGTATTTACACAACTATTTTATAACTTATAATGCGCAGATAATTAAAGCTGACTCAGCGCTGCAGGCCTCTTTGGTTGTACATTGTCTCAGGTCCGAGGTGTATTCGTGGAATAACTGTTAGTTTTAAATGTTAGGCTCTACTACATGTAGTATGCCCTTTCTCTCTAGATCTCTTATAACTTTTATCAATTCGATTTTTTTATGGTTCAATGAAGAGCAGTTCTTCCTAAACATATAGTAAACTGAATCTAGGAAGATTATCAATCTTCAACACAGATTAGTTTGCAAATATTGAAATCTGATGAACTTCAGTTGTCCTTTGCGTTTACGAAATCCTAAAAGGCAACATGTCACTTTATTGGGTTGTATTTTTCATAGTTTTTGTTTGGCACAAGCAGATATGCATTTGAATCGGATCCCTTCAAAGCATATCAGTTAGGATCGACTCCTTAAATGTGTTGTACAACACCACTGCATTATGTTTCGTTTTAGGCCGTGTGCACTTTCTAGTACGCATTTCTTTGCTTTCTTTGTGCTGAGATGAGCGTAAGACAAGGAGGGTCAGTACTCCTGGTTGCCGCTGAATACAAACACCATGATGGATTCGTACCAGTTTTTGTTAGCTACCACCAGAAATTCTGTTTCCATGTTAAACACACCCTGTTTTAACATTTGATTGCATTTTACACAGAAATTAGTCGGTAAACTTCCTTTTTTATTTTTTTTAAATATTAAGGTGGCGCCAAAACCTCTTGACAGAATTTTTTGAAAATGTCCTTAAATGTGCTCTTTGATGTACAATTAGGCCTTGTCAAGTTGCCATGGTAACACAGGTTTTTGTGGGAGAGCAAGAGTTGACAACTTTAAAGGCTATAGTAACACCAGCTATCAACAGGTATAGGAGTAATCTACCTCTATACAAAGTTCAGTGGCATTGGAAATTGTAAAACTATTTCCAGCCACCTTAACGTTCTCTCTAAAATTATGTTTATTCAACAGCTTGGTCTTTGCAATCAGAGGTAACTGCGAACACGAAGCTGGACTGTTGTGTTCCTGTTTCATTTATCCCCGGACGGTTTGCACTTTATAGAGTGCGTTATTTGGTTTTCTTGCTCTTCTCCACTTAAATGTTATGGTAAAATATCATTTCACAATTGTTATTGTTTGCTACTGCTAGATGCGTTTGGCTCGGGTCCCTCTAACACATAATAAAGAGGATCCGTGGTAGGTGTGCAACACGACTCCCTTTTTCGAGTCATGTTAGGGTCTGGACCCTCTAGAACATGATACTTTGGTTCCTTAGCAGCTCTCATGTTCGGATCAGGCCCTTCCAAAACTTGATACTCGTGATTCGTCGATACAGCACAGTCGTGAGTAGGCTTTCTTATATCAATGGAACTGACTTTTGCAACATCTCCTTTGCTCAAATCGGCACCTATGTTTATATTTGGCTGCAAATGACACTGTTTTACTGGGATATCGTATAGTCGAGCGTAATCGGCGTTAGAAGTTCTTCTTGCGTCTTTTCCAAGGAACTCGTAGCCTTCTACTTTTGACTCCTTCTTAGGAATGGACATTCCAATTGCTGCGTAGACACTTTCAAGATCTACAAAATGTAATACAAAGAGAAATTATAAGTTCAAAGTAAAATGCATTGCTATTGAACAGCAAAGAAATGGCAGCATTAGACAGCTGTTTCGCTGTGGAGCACTATGGAGACACGAAGTCTTTTCACAGCGCTCTTTACTTCCAAAGCGGACAAACTGGTGTAGGTCTCTTTAAACCTAGGCCACCACACTACAAACGTGGGACCTTTGGCAGTGATGTTTGCAAAACACAGTCCGGCCTGTGGTAAGCAGAATGCTTTGGAGTGTAATACTCAATCTGCAGACATGTACTGTTTCGCCCTTTGAGGGCTCTTCAGTGCAGCTCAGAGAGGATTTTGAGACTGAACTTCTGTGTACCAGAGTGCTCAAACTCAAAAGAGTGAGCTATGCGTAATGTAAATAGCATAACAGAAGTTTAGTACAGTCCCAGCAAAATATATATATATATTAATCTTTTCGTTTTTTTACGAAGTTTAGTCAGAACTTTGAAGCATGTTTTATTTTTCTGTGTTTCTTTTAATGATTAATGGATTATCAAAAACTGTATTTAGGAATACAAACTCAGAATTCTCTTACTTTGGTTTGGTGGCGGCAACTCGTGCTCTTGCCTATGATGTCCTCTGTTGTCGATCACCTCAACGTGTGCATCATCAGTTATTGCTGCACCTGTTCAGAACATTTCATAGTTTGAGTTACATGATGTTATCATTTAAATATATTATTTTTACGTTTCCAATAACTAACAGGATTTGCACAGAGTCTCAAATAGTCCGGAAATCTAAAAAATGTCTGGAAAGTCGGGAAAAAGTCTTGAAAATAACGCAAAGAACTGGATGAAGTCAGGGTTTTCTGGGCTTTGTTCCGCAGCAGAAATAATGTCCAATTGCAAATTTTCTGTTATTATCTTTGAGATATGAAATATGCTAATTGCTCAAAAATCATCAAAAACACCGGAAGACTAAAACGCAGGCCGAGAGGCTAGATAAATGGCCGAACTCTGGTCTAGCCGTATGCTTAGTAATTAGTTTAAAACAGACTAAAACAGCGTGTGCCTCGATTTCACTTGTTCACTACAATTCGTACATTTAATTGTAAGAAAACATGAACAAGATGAAGTAGAACGGATGCGCTGGTTTTGAAAAGGAAGAAGCCAGTACAACAGCAACCTTTATTTCAACCATTATACAGATTATTACAGAGTTTTGTAAATGAAAAAAAACAGAAGTAGTTTGATGGTCAATGGCCACAAGAAATAACCATAAGGTTAAAAATGCCAAGTGGCCACTTTGCATACATATATAATTGATCCCTGAAGTGACATCAATTTGCCACCCCAGTGATCAAATAAATTTGTTGGTTGGAGAACAAAAAAAAACTATGGTATAGAGAAATAAGACAAAATAGATACGAATGAGATACATGTACAATAA
The DNA here is from genome assembly GCA_025403585.1 of Parazoanthus swiftii. Classification (NCBI taxonomy): domain Eukaryota; kingdom Metazoa; phylum Cnidaria; class Anthozoa; order Zoantharia; family Parazoanthidae; genus Parazoanthus; species Parazoanthus swiftii. Next base: position 43,157 of record JAOBYE010111114.1, on the reverse strand, counting down.
CATATAGCTACATTATATATATTAGAGGACATGAAACGTGTTACATTTATAAATTTTAATAATCATTGATAAATTTGCTTTTGATTACGTATTTGAAACGAGAAAGAGAGCGCAATTTTAGATCTTCGTCAGTTGAATTCCATACTCTGGGACCTTGAAACCTTATGTTAAAAAGCCAGCCTAGTTCTGTAGCTATGTACTCTTATAACACCAGTAAAAAAAGTTTGGAAAGCAGTTGGAAGTAGGTGATTGTGAAACTTATACATAAATATTGCAACTGTAAGGTTAATGAGATCAGGTAGTTTTATAATGTTTAATGACTTATACAGTGGACTTGAAGGGTGGTCAAAATTAGAAAAGGTAATGATGCGTAATGCCTTTTTCTGTAGAGTAAATAGTGGTTTGATAGTAGTTTCATAGGTATTACCCCAAGTGATAATTCCATAAATTATAAACGGGTTAATCAGAGCATAATACAATATTTTTCAGGATATCTATACCAACATAATGCCTTCTCTTAGAAAGAAGACCAATGTTTTTTTAATCTTTTTAGCAAGATACTTAATAGATTGTTTATATCAGTTATATCCATATGACATGCTATATGACTTTTCTGATTTCTGTTAAAATGGTTTCATTGAATTTTAAAATGGAAAGCATAACCGTGGAAAAAAGTTTATTTTGAAAAAAAGAAAAGAAAATTTTTTTCGAATGAATGTAATTCAGATCAGGTCACCAGTCCGATGCATTAACGACTGCGCAACTATGCAGGCTAACGCATGCGTTTATCGGAAATAGTTTGAGGGTGGAGTCATGAAGCTGAAAAATGAATCTGGGTGAAAGAATTGTTGTTTATAAGGTAACTAGTTTTAGACATTTTAGGTGAGTCTTTTGGGATAATAAATACATGTTCATGTTCAAACTACTTTTTATTACAAGTTAAGACCAAATTAAGTATTGTGTTACGTCATCAGCATTTATAGACCAACGAAGTGGACCCATAATTTGCACTCTGCTATGGGGACGACCTTACCTTGGTACCATGTCGTTAATTCATTCATTCATTCGTTCGTTCGTTCGTTCGTTCATCCATTTGTCTCTACCTCATTTCACAGAGTTAAGATGCTAAATAAATTTGTTTCGGCAGTACGTACCATAGTTTTCCTCCCCTATCTCGTCACGTGATGTCTCTCTTGTTAAGTTCAATTTTCTAAAGAGCAATAAGTAGGCATGTAAGTTGTAGCTTCATTCAAAAACGCATATCTTACTCCTAACTTTATTGATAGAAAAGCATCGAACTATAAACACAATGTAAGTAGAAGTTACTCTAAAGAAGAATACGAAATATTTATAAGAGTTTTAACTTTTAAACGGGTAACACTAAATCATAATAACTGCACTCGGAAACTAACAAACTATTAACTGACAAACCAACCAACCATAACCGATTATATATGCAAGAGACATTTCGTTTTTGTTGTAGTTTTCGTTTATGGACCGTAAATCTGTGGGGACTTGATTTTTGTTTGCCTGTTCAGGATTTATTCTTATTTGTCTGCATGTAGCAGTTTCGAAAACATAGATTACTGTGTCAAACAACTACATCCAAAAGTGGTTCTTACTTTTTTGGGAATACTAGCAAACAGATTATCAAAAATCCAATGCATTAATACCTGAAATGTCTACGCCGTACAGCTAATCCCAATATAATAACGAAGGCTGTCAAAGCCACCGCACCAACGATACCACTAACGACTGGTAGAGCTACACTCCAGTCTCTGGCTTTTCCTTGAGGAGTTTCGCTTCTCTGTTTCGGTTGAGTAGCCGAAGTTTCTAGTACCTTTGGAGAAAAACAAGAAACGTTAATACATTATTTACCCAAACAGTAAAAACTCCAAAACACTCCAGCCGCAAGTACAAGCTTTCAATACATGCCTTTATGAAATCACTTGAAGAATGAGTACTTTGAAGAAGCACCTGGAACCCCCAAGCTCATGAATCACGAATCAAACACGCTGCGCTTTATTTGAAAAAATTTGGGGACTTTGCATTTTTTTACCGGTATATCTTTCTTATGGAACCTTAAGACGAAAAATTACACTGTATTTTCACAATTTCCGGATAATTGACTGCCTATTCCTTCACTCCCAAAGCACTAAAACCTCATTAAAACATCACTAAAAGCAATGGTAATTCATATAAATGCTGATAAAATTGTCATTGGTTTGCAATGCCAGCACTTTCAACTGAGTGAACTGTACCTCCAAAACTGTTGTACTACTGCATTACTATGTATTTGTTGTTCTCATGAGTTGCAATGGAACTACTCTGTTACTCGGTGCTATGTAATTGTAATGTCAAAATCACAGAACCCGGTAAAGATGTCGAATGTCGTTTTACCAATGTTATTTGTGTGGCTGATTTTTAGTGACAGCAGTACATGTAAATGTCCGTCATGCATTAGGTGGATCTAAGCTGCCGGCTAAGTGATGCGTAACTTTAACTTGATTTAAAACAAGAACGGCGTACTATTATAAAATAACACAAACTCACTGTTGTTGCAAAAGTTGGCTTTATAGTCTTTGTAAGCGCCGTCCAACCTACTGCTACAGAACTCGTTGTACTGCTTAGCAACTGAACGGTAACAGCGGTCAATTTCTTGGAGGATGTGTCTGGTACATAACTAGGGTTACTGCTGAGCGGTTGAAAAGTAACGACGGTTGCTTTCTGGGAGGATGTGACTGGTTCGGTCATGCCACCAATTGGTACAGAGCTTGGGTTACTGTTAAGTGGATGAATAGCAACGACGGTTGCTTTCTTAGACGATCCAGTTGGTGGAGCCATGGATAAGGTGGGAGTTGCATTTGATATTGGTTCCTCTACCGCTATGTTACCTATCAAACACAGTGAAACATAATTAACTCGATCAATCTATCAAATCATTCTTAACTAAGCTAAAGAAAACCACAAATTTCAGTATTTTGTCATTAAATATATTTTAAATTAAAACGCAAAATGCAGCAAGATAGAGGTACCACCTGCTTATGCAAAATCTTTTTTGTTTTTTTTTAATTTCACGATAAAAATTAAAGGTCTGCCCCGAAACTTCAAGAAGTGCTGCAGGCCCCCGCAAACAAAGTTAACCCAACAGGGGGGTAGAGGTGTAAACCACGCAACCCAACATTGGACCACTGGATTGAGGAGTGTCCTAAACGAGGAGGACTGTGGGCTCATATTTGGAGAATGGGCTGGCTTTTGTTATACTTTAATAAAAGTCGCGGTGTTTACTTACAGCGGGTTTGCCCTGTAAACTTGAACATCAGACATGTACTCATGGTCCTGTTACTGCATTGCACACTAAGTTTTATGATTTTACCAAGAACATCTTGTCTTACATTAGCGCTCACCTGCGTTTAAAAACATTGAGTTAGTGACAAACGTTCACCATCGATTTTTTGCCAATCGTTTAAACATATAGTTTGGTAAGGATATTTCAAATTGGAGACACGTAAACAGAAAGACTGACAGGCTTCATCACTAACCTCAGTAGTCTTTAGCAACTTTCTGTAAGTAGAAGAAGCAGGGTCACATAAAAGCTCAGAAGACCCAAGAAACATTGAAAAGGAAAAAAAAACAAAGCAGCAACATAAAATAATTACTAGCAACATGTAGAACAGTAGACCAAATATAGTCGAACCTGTTGGTCCAGGTTGAGGAATATCACTGATTTACCTTTAAAGCAAACTTGTACGAAGGTCCCTCAACAGATATAATCGCGAACTGTTTCTTTTGCGAGTTGCCAACAGACACCCATTCGTGGCCACACGTAAGATACTGAACCTTTTCTATCTGACAAGACGCAGCTATCTTTAAAAGATTGTAACTGTCGGCTTTTACAGTTTTCAGCGGTGGCGTGTCTTGAAAGAATATGTCACAACCTTCAAAGAGGAAGACCAGGAAACTGGTAGTTTGTATACATTAAATACGGTGCTAATTCTTATAAAGATTAGTATCACTGGTTTAAGTTAGAATTGAATACATATATGAACTTAATATGGCACTTTTAATTTGTATTTTCATCTTAATAATTGTTTTCCCTTAGCAGATGGAATCTTCGTAAACTGAAGACAACTCTTATTGATTCACGTTCTATCGTGTTAATCCTAATATAAGTAAAGTTACTTAATTCCCAACAACGAAAGGAGAAACCGGGCAGCCATTGTCTTAATTTTAAAGTCCCGAAGGGGCACAAAGATGTTTTTGGATACACTTTTTACCTTAGAACTTATAATCGAATGGAACAAACTGCCCCAAGAAATTGTTTTATCCAGTTCTTTAGATTCTTTTAAAACCCGACTCAAGTGTTTTAAAAACTAACGAGGCTAATCTCAGTTGGTATTTATTTTCCTTTTAAGTTTATCTATAACTCTTAGCATATATATATATATTTATGCATTTACACATAGTATTTTACAGTTTGCGTTTTGTATCCTTGGGATTTGGCAAACTTAAACTATGTAAATGTAAATGTAAAAGTTTCAGACGGAGACCGAAAGAAAGAACAATGGTTATATAAGCATTTTTCACTTAATGCTCCTATATTCCATGTCTGGGGTCCGGAAATCAACACACACTAATACTTTATCTTTGAACAATTGAACGAGAACAAAAAGACATTTATATACATCCTTGAATGGGTATCCCCTAAATCATTACGTGAATGGGCAGGGGAGGGCCTCAACTTGACCCCCTTCCCCCAAAGATTTTCTTAATGGTTACACATAAAAGCACGACCTTTGGCGTGTAAGTAACTATACTTGCTTTTCGTCAAATTAAGTTTTCATTAAGATCAGTCGCTATTGTAACAGTCCTTGCATGCATGACATGCACGTCATCTAGGTGGCCATCTTGGATTTTTCGAAAATATTTCTAGCAAAACCACAGCAGTTTACAGGCACAAATGGGAAATTATTAAAGAATATCAAAAAGAAAAAAAGGAACAGATTTTGTTAGACATTCCCGCTATTTTGGTTGACAGTTATATTTGCATGATTTATTATGCATAAATTATAAAAGATGACGTCGTTCATTTAAGGTGCAAAGATTAGGCCCTAACTGAGCTACAGATACTGCAATCTCCATTTTGATTGCTTTAATAGTTTAGACTTAAGATGGGAAAAACGTTTTGGGTCATAATGACCACTCTATTCAAGGCTTAAATACTTGCTATGTTTTTAATGTTGCGGCACAGACTTCATATTATCCTCAAATGAGGGAGGGGGAACGGTTACGGCAACGGATACACTGAAGAACGAAGGGCTGGATTGGGACGAGAAAAACAAAGGGGCTACATTTTTTCTCATATTACGGACTGTCCATGTTTTCTGAGGAAAAATCCTTATTTACATACAAAACAGCAGTTGTCGCTAAATGACGTTAATAGAAATGTTTGATTGTCGGTATAAACAAAAAGAACATTAACAGGTTAATAACTAAATATATCAAAAACAATGAGGTTTAACTAAATATAGAATCAGTTGCCATTATTCAAGACCATTTTAGCCTGAACTCCCACTAATTTTATTCCTTTTATCAATTCTAGTTACATATATTTAGCAATTTTGTTTCGATTAAAAACCTAGATAGCAACTTACTTTTATTTATCTCGTTGGATATTTTCGGCATTCTAGTAGTTGTGTATTCAAGTTTTAGTGTCTTGTACGACTGTTAATTTTCTCTCTCTAAAAACAGAGCTGTTATTTGCTTTTACTGTTTTTATTATCATCAAAAACATTTGCGTCTTTCCATATTTCTGAAATATCGAACGTTTTATGTATATACCTAGGTATAGAAAAGGATAATCTAATAAAAGTTGAAAAGTTTCAAAAGCCATCCTGAAAAGAAAGTCCGTGATCTCTGTTACTTGAATGTCAGTTAGCTCCAACCTCATAGTTATTACGTAAAATAATTGTCAAGGGGAAATCAAATACTCTAAGCTTGAATATATCAATCATGTAGTTTACAAGAAATTATTTTTGCAATAACTCACCTTCTTCCCTAACAAATGTTTTGGGATTGAAGCAACCCAACCTGTTCGGATACGTTCCAAATGTGTTATTCGTTGCTGAACAAACACAGCTGCATCTCTTGTTTTGTTCAGTTTCCCCGCTTCCACCAAGATGGGCACAAGAAATACGCGCACAAACTGGAGTCGGAATCTCAAATTTGTCAATATCATAATCATATGACATAGCACGAAGAACTGAAATCTCATATGGTTTAGCAACTGACCCAAACGTAAAAAGAAATACAACACAAAAACACTCGAGCACTTTCGACGTTTCTCTCATCTTGTTTTTTTGTCAGGTAAATCGAATTTAACTTCGATGCAGTATGAACGTTTTCAGGTGAGAGAACTAAAAGAAATACCGTTTTGCCCTCCTCGTCAATGTATTAATTGCGTGTAGCTTGGCGATGACCCGTAACTTTTCGCATATATTCTCAAAGAAAATATCGGTTCGTTTTTGATGTTACAGCGAAGAACAGAGATAAAACTGCTGTATAGCTTAAAAGTGTTAGAAACTATTAGAAACAATATAACGTTTCATCCGTTGGTGTAAAACAACTTTAAGTTATATTTAGATTAATGCTTCCTCAACACACATTAAATTAATAACTTCCTGTCACAATTCATACTTATGACGACAATGGTTACGACAAGTGGAGAACACTTACTAAAGTAGATATCGATATTGAGGTTTCTTGAACAAACATCAACACTTAAACTTGTCAAAGACGCACGCGCTATTCTTAGGTATGCCAGTTTGAGTTTTGTGGCAACGGAAGAAAATGGCGTCGTCATTTTGGACTTTCGCATAAAGATTATTTTTGGATCGTTATGATTTTCTTTTCTTTTGTTTGTGTTTAGGAGAACTGAAAGAGGGGGTGGGGGTAAAAGGAAAGAAAGTTGTTAGAACGGTTCAAACGCTGGACCTAAGCGGGTAATTGACCGTCCTCGTGAGAATACAAGCTGGAATAGAGGAAGGAGCTAGATATTTATTCCAGACTTAACTTCTCAACAACATTTGAAATCCATAAATACGAACTTCTCCTCAAAATCAAAAGCATTTCATTGACATTTAAATTGATTATATCATTGTTCTAGCAATCATCTTCAAAAAAATCTCAAAATTACTGTGTATCTTTATTGACTCTATGATTCAAATTTTGATTCTTCAAACTTAAGTCGAAAAATTGATAAAGTATGATGTAGTGTCTTCACTACAGCGAGTATAAAATAAAACTGTTAGTTTTGTGCTGGTAGTATTTATCATGCAAAGAAGGACAGGAGACTGTCGTCCAATCGAACCTTTATTAAGTAACCCGAGAAAGCTTTTGATTACAGCCATAGATAGTCACCTGAAGTGACGAAATTGCATGTGTCAGTAAACGTGCGGCAAAGGAACGTCAACCAACTAAGTGAATCAATCCCAAAATAATAACAATGCATCTTTATATCACTTCATTTGATTTCCGTTGGGATTTTTCCAGTTGACTTTCTGCTACGTCGCCTCTAGTATTGCTGCATATTCTAACTGATAAAAAGTAACAAATATTCCTCTCTTGCAGTGTACAGGTTTTGTTCGTAAGTCATTCTTTATTCTCTTAAATAAATGGAAATACGCTTTTGATAATATTTGTCTGTTTAGAAGTGTATAAAGTGTAACTTGTGTCTAGCTTCTCTTCAATCCAATTTAGTTTAAAAGGAAATCAGTTTTTGATAGTATTCTTCTGTTCAGAAGTATAAAGTACAACTTGTGTCTAGTCTCGTTTTTTCAATACAATTTTGGTTTAAAAGAAAATCAGTTTTTGATAATATTTTTCTGTTTAGAAGTATAAAGTGCAACTTGTGTCTAGCTGTCTTGCACTGTCTTCCCTTTTTGTTCCTCCAGTGCTGACAGTGAGTGTGTTTTCACTTTCCGAGGGGGGAGAGGGGGTCTAAAACCTCCCGGGTGGGTACCAGTAGAATGATATAAACCGCAGTTTGGCTCACCTAAGTCCTGATCTACAACATAGGTGGCGTCATCGAGGTTTGGCAAACTCCAAGAGTTATCAATTACACACTTTGTTTGAGATAACAATGAAAAATCAATATCGCGCTCGTGATCAGATTGACCCATAGCTCCATATTTGGAATCATCGTCCGTCTTTTGCAGTTCAGTATTTACAGTTTTTTCTTCTTCAGTGTCTTGTTCTAGCCTTCCAGGAGAGCGATAGCCCGAGTCAAGGCTTGCCGTGCGCTCGTCAGACGTTAAACCATTTAACAATATTTTCTGTTTTCGTGGAGGTTTTGGCGACACTTTTTGTGTGATGGTGGTGCTTTGGACTTGGTTGTCGAATTGAGCATTGTAGCCAGCGACAGGTTCGAGTCCACGAGCTTCTGTTTTGTGCTAAATATATCGAATCTGGTAGTGGCTACTGTCCGTTTTACTATGTGAAAAGACAGCATCTGTAAATAGGGAACACAAATTTTAGATAAATACTTGACGTGAACGATTTGTTGAAGAGCCCTGCAAGAAGCATCTTGATGTGTAGATGAATGTAAAAGTTTAGATTAGTGTCAAATTCAAAACCATACAGATGAGTACTTAATGTCGGGGTAAAATAGGGCAGTAAAACAAAAATACAAACCATTTGAATATAGATTCACTACCAATGTATGTATATGTGTATGTATATATGTTTATATGTTTGTTTGTATGTATGTCTCTATGTCTGTCTGTCTGTCTGTCTGTCTGTCTGTCTGTATGCATGTATGTATGTATGTATGTATGGATGTATGTATGTATGGATGTATGTATGTATGTATGTATATGTGTGTGTGTGTATGTATGAATGTAGGTATGTATGTATGTGTGTGTATGTATGTATGTATGTAGATAAAATGGATAAAAAGTTAAAACGTTAAAACATTTTTAACGTTTTAACCTTTTAGAATTTATCCATTTTATCCTTTTTATCTATTTCAAGCTCTGCGGCAAGGTATCGAGCGCTTTTCAACAAAGTGGAATTCACAAAAATTTGTGTATGTAAGTATGTGTGTACGTACGTGCGTACGTATGTATGTATGTATGTATGTTTTTATGTATGTATGTATGTACGTATGTATATATATATGTATGTACGTACGTATGTACGTATGTATGTATGTATGTATGTATGTATGTTTGTATGTATGTATGTATGTATGTATGTATGTATGTACGTATGTATATATATATATGTATGTACGTACGTATGTACGTACATATGTATGTATGTATGTATGCATGTAAGTATGTATGTATGTACGTATGTACGTATGTATGTACCGGTATGTATGTATGTATGTATGTATGTATGCAACCAATTTATATATACACAAATATTACATAGCTGCGATAGCAGGTGCAAATTGAAGAACAAGCTGACTCTGATTTTCAAAGTTTCGATAACAGAACATGCTTTTGCTTAGTACATCAGTTTATGCGCTTTCTCGATTGAAATCAAGAAAAAGGCATTTGCGATTTTACTAATCATTAATAACTGGTAAAATTGTAATATCTTAAGTCAATGGTCTGTGCCTGAGAGGTTATTTCAGACACGAGGTTATGTTTCATGCCGTTTTTTTTTGATACTCTTTTATATGTATTTGTCTAATTTTTTAAGAACGTTAAATTTGAGGCTGACGAAGAACGTTTATAATTTTATTCAGGAACTGCATGGGCATAAAAAGTTTTCCTATTTTTGGATTCAGGGTTGTGTAGCTATGCGTAAGTACACGTTCAAAGGCGGTTGTTGACAGCAACAAAGTGCATTATCCTAAACTACTGATATATGCCTGTTATACCTGCATGAAATAAACAATTGTGTATATTATAATCCTTCACCAAATTCAATGTGAAGTTTCACTGCTCTCGCAATATTTTAGCCATCATTTCACAGTTGTATAGGCGGATTTCAGCTGACGTAACGTTTACAAACAAACCTTTTCAAATCGTGACACCTTCGAGGCATGATACAAATAAATCTTTGTCTCGAACGGCCAATCAAGAGCTGATGGACTCTTTAATAACAATTACTGAAATCCTCCTTTTGTCAGACCCAACCTGAGATATGTTCTGAGGAAGCTTTGTTAAAATTTTGGTCGCCTTTCCTCCACCTTAACGCATACAAAATAGCTCTCATAAGAAAAGGTTAAGCCATTAGTGCAGTCTTGCTGCTTACCCTGTTTTGGAGCTTCCTCCCCTTTTTCAGACACCATATCAGGTGTCTGATCCATCGCTTGTATCTCAACCTGCCAAAAGTCACCTTCTGGTTCATCATAGTCGTGACTTGAGTCTAGTGATGAGAAGCAGCAAGAACAGTGACTTAGCGAATCAGTGAAGTTAAATGGGGAAGCTACACTGTAGACTTCAAAATTCTGTTTGCTTTTGCAGCACTGGTTCGAGGCCACTACTGTGCATAGAAGCCATGCAAACGCTTAATGAAAGCAGTGTCTTTGTTTGTGGGTATTGAATTGTGTGTGGAGAAATGATTTTTTAAATTTGTGATTTGCTGGTCGATGCAATGCAAGTTTTGTCTTTCAAATTTGCGTTCATATTTACGAAGACTTAAGGACAGCCACACGGCCTCGCTAGTTCGTCTGCATTTCAAAAAAAGAAATATTTCCTATTTGACAGCGAGCCTTCGGCAGCTCTTTGTTAACGCTTTCCTTAGGTTTTTTCCAAACTTTTATTTAATTTTTCGCGGCGTGCAAACAGTGCTTTTTTGGTCTGTAGATTGAATTTGCACATTTGATTTTACAAATTCCTCCACTCCCCGACGCCGCCCCTGCATGTAACCATGTAAAATGCCCCGTCCCTTAGAGAGTTGAAACTTCGAAGTCAAAAGAGATGTGTCTCATTTTATCCTGTACCACGTATTCGTAAAACAAAGCTATTTGATAATCCAAATGCAGTGTAATTAAACGAAAAACGCATCCATACCGGTTTCAGAGGAATATTCAGTGCCGTTGCTGGTCGAAATTTCTTCTTCTTGGGAAATAGTTTGTCCTGAGTCTTCCGGTTCGTCATATTCGTGATCTGAATCAGAACCTAGGAAGATCATTAATGTTTTGCTTCTTATAAGCTCAGTTGAGAGCTTACTGGAATGACTGTACAAGAAGTGCCGGTTCTATAGTGGCAATGCTGATTTTTTAAACACATTTACGTCTTGAAACAACAATCCACCTATTTCAGAGAAGGTTTTCGTTGTGCATTTGTATACCAGGACCGAAAGAAACTGTGGGTTATCAAAACTGAAGGAGGAATACAAGAGTTGTTGCGTCTGAACATGCATGAAAATATACATTAGGCAATCAAACAGTTTTCAGCATTAGTCAGAGTCTTCTTGTGTACAGATTAAATACCTCGTCTAAAAGACTCAGTATGTCACAGTTAATGTGTGGGAGTGCATGCGTACATGGACTGTCAGTCAAGAGATGCTTGAAAGACTCGATGGTTGTTTCACACGACTGCACACAAAGTGGTCCACAACTCTACGACAATGGCATTGCCCTACCAGTCAGCCGTATCGTTGCTAAGAGGACACTGAAATTTGCTGCCCATATACTTAAGGCGAGTGGTCAATGATACACCCTGCCATTAGACTGGCGTAACGAAACCGGAATCTCAAGATCGGATCGACAACAAGAGTGTGTATGAATGCTCGACAAAACGATCACTGATGATGCACAATGCACAAATGTACACTAAATGAACGAGATGTCCAACATTTTCTTGAAACAGCTTTACACAGCTTGCTGTCATAAGAAACGTTACGTTATTGGTCCTTTAAAAATGACCAGGTTTGACACGATTTGTTTACTTACTGGTATCATATTCGCTGCAAGGTTCGTCATAATCGTGGTCGGAATCAGGGTGAGAACTCAAATCTGCATAATTGAAGTAAGAAGCAATTATATGGCTTAAGTTGTGCTGTATTGCATCAAGTAATCGTTGGAAATTTAAATAGGCAACGGTACAACTCGGAGGTTCACTGCACTGCATATGAATAAAGCACAAATTTCTGGTTCAAGGCCATCTTCTGCAAAATGATTATTTTGTTCATAATGATTATTCACTGCATATGAATAAAGCACAAATTTCTGGTTCAAGGCCATCTTCTGCAAAATGATTATTTTGTACCGAGTTTAAATTATTATATTAAAGGAACTCTTTTGATACTGAATTAAATGAAGTTTCTCATTTTCAGAAGTTCATCTTTTTATGTTGTTTGTCGAAGGAGTTTTAAAAGAAAACATCTTTCTTAATCAACCCAAACGTTTTTGATCAGTCATGTCTCTCAAGGTTTGATGCATTTTTTGAAAACTTAGATTTTTTTGTGTGTTTTGGCCTTGTATATCACTGATAACGCGATCCATAACAGGACAAATATGTTCAACACAATCTAATATAATACAGATCATATGTAATATAAAATATATAGACTAGTATCTGGATATTGCTTTATAAAAAATTTTAGCTAGTAACCATGATATAAAATTTGAGCATGCGGAAAGTAGTGAAAGAGCCATTTTAAGATATAAAGATACTCAAAATATATTTTCTAAATCATCAAAGAGCGAGTAATCGATCGGGCTTGTTCGTTAGCAGATTAGTAATAACGGAATAGCAAGTGGTTGCAAAACTAATAATTTCTTGGATCTTATACGTCTGAAACAATAATTGCTTAAAATTTTTAAAAGTAAAGTCGAGTGCTTTACAGTACTAACCATCATCAACATTTAGACTGAGTTAGTTGGTTAAAAATGTAACGTTTTACAAGTTATTTTTATATTTATTGTATTGTAGCGTTCATTTTTCTTTCTTTACTATATAGTTTCCTTTTATTACCTTTTGCAACTTAGGACAATATACAATGCTCAAGCCAAACTTTACTGATCAGTTATTAATTTATCGTAAAAATAAGTTTATTCGACTTTCTTCTTTTACTTCGTTTCGTTTCGGTTAGGTTCCAAAAATATTTAAGTGTGATGTTTTATAGCAGTATAATGGAAAAATAATAACTATAACAATAATTTAGTAATAACAAAAAAAAGTATATCTCTGACCACGTTTTTTGGCCTTTTTTTCTTCATATATTATCAATATCAAATATGTTGATCAGTTTGTGATATAATATAACAGTTGATTATCTACTCCAAGTTAGTCTTCCATATGAAGTAAGGTGATTCAAAAATAGCAATTTTAAAAGTTAAAGGGTAAAAAACGAAAGTGGTTGTTAATGATAATAATTATGAAATTACAGTAGAAGAGTAGTGATAGTGTTATACTTTATTCTTTAATAATTGGTTTTCGTTTTCTGTACAACAGCATGTATTTCTACTGATCTGTTGAGGTAGCTTTTTGAAAGACCTAGCTGTTGAATCCTGTGAGGTTTTAGATAGGTATAGCGAAGTAGACGAACGTGTGTCTTTTCGCTTTTAAATCGTTGGGTCAATCGTCTCTGTATAAAGTCTTGTGTGATGTTATTTTGCGATTCAGATTATCTTTGCTATCTATTTCATCCAGTTCAATCTTGAGGACTGAAAATTTGCTGGTCTTATATATAATTACCTTCCGTGGTCGTAGCTGGGGCGGTCTGACACCTAACTATGCTTTTCTTCTTCCTTTTGTTCACTTTGGCGCGTGTTGGAAACGTCGCACTGTTAGTTTGGGATTTGTGTTCCTTGCCTCTGGGCTTCTTACTTCTATCAATTGGTGGCACGCCAGGCCAAAGTGTATCTACGAAAGTGACTAACGTTGGGTTAAATTTGGTAATAATATATACATTCAGTTATAACATTATGCTATTTCATAGCTACCATGCCTGACTACAATGACAAAATTTTTAAAATACCATCGGCTTATTGTATTTAAGTTTCAACTAATATAAGTCATCAAAAGGAAGATTATTTAAGTGTCGGGGGTAGAGAGGGAGGGAGTAGTGGTTGCTTAGAGACATTCAGTTCGGTGAAGGAGCGCAACCTGTTAAAATTTAAAATAATACATTATAAGAACGACTACGCAACTTTAAGCAACTGTCTAGCTCAGGGGTGCCGGAGTGATTTTTGTATTAAGGCGGAGGAGGCTATATGAAAATATTAGTCTTGAACAAGATATTTTTTTTAAAAAAATTAAAAGATAAATCGACATTTAATGAATGGAGGGAATGGAGGTGGGTTGGAATGAAGCCCCTCAGCCTTTCCCTTCCCTCCAGCTTTTCGTTTCTGTTTCGATTACAGTTATTTCAAATGCTTACCTGAATGACTTGATGGTATTGACCTGTCATGGCTGGACTTCGTCTTCCTGATTTTTTCTTTTGTAGCTGTTACTGGGGTTATTTTACTGTGGTTGAACGTTCTTGGCTTTTTGCTTCTGTCTAAAGGTGGATTTTCTGGTGCCTCGGAATCTTTGTAATTCAAAATTAAAGTTTCAGACTATCAGTCAAAATTGGTATTATAAATCGTGTACTAGCTTTTCAAGTAAGCTTCTTGACCCTCTTCAAGAGTAGAAACATATTATAGTCTATCTATTTAGCCTCGGCTATTTTTACTTCTCACAGCCCGGAGGGAGGGGAGCTTATTGCGTCCTCCCATTCTTAATGTTGTTGTCATGTAATCCATTCGCACTAATTTTGGTGGATAAGTTACTTATCATGTGTACATGTGAATTGCATTAGTAAAGGCAGTTAAAGCCGCCATTTTTTTATTTATGATATTTACGGCTAGTTCCTTTACCTCAGTCCCTTACCAGCTAATGACTAAGGATATGCAGTAATAGCATGACTTTTAAGTTAGGCAAGTGCTTTCTGTTTTAGAAAGATGAAATTTCTTTTGACTTGTGCAGGAAAGTGTGGCCCACAAGGAAAGATAATCAGCAATAAAGCAATACAATATCTTGCAAAAAAAAAACGAGGAATAAGATGTAGCACTTTACCTTGACTGGACCCTGAAGTATCTGAAGCACGACGGAGATATTTGTGGTTTTGCCTCTGTTCCGGAGCTTGTTGTGCCGGAGAAACAGAGCCTTAAAGGTAATCAACAGTCACAGTTAGTGTACAGACTTGCGCTAATTTGAGATTTTTACTTGTTTAGCCTGCGCAGAAGATCACTGCAGTTGCGAGTCTTTAAATAAAGTTCGATAACAGTTCCATATGGTGACTGGTCTTAACACTTTTAAAGGTAGAAAGACAACATTTTACGACTTTTCTTATAACGTATCAATATTAATGTTTCCATGGTGATATTTTTCGTGATCTGATAGTTAAATTGGTATTTTCTTATTATGTTCTAAGCATGTTTAATTTAGTGTGTTAATTTGGTTGGGTTGGGTAGTGGTTGGGGCAGCCTTGTCCTTTTGTTTAGTATTGTTTTTTTTGGCAAATTTGTAAATAAAAAAGTAATAAATAAGCAATAGAATACTTTACCGAGATTTGGTTTCGAAGAACTAGATTCGAGACGTCTTTGCTGTGGCTTTTGTGTTCTATCAATGGACGGAGCTACTGCGCTGCCTCCTAGGTACAATGTGGTACATACCTCACTTAGTCATCACTATACCTACAATTTGTGTTGCTTACTGCCTAGGGACGGATTTTTTGAGATAATGACGGGTAGGGAGAGATAGAGGATACGGTAAAAAGTATCAAAAAAAAATTAAAAAAACGGTTTGTGGAACATAAAATATTAAAAAGACTATAATATGGGTTTCGAAAAAACGGAAAGAGTGATCAGTCATAAGAATGAGAAATCATGTGATTATAACGGCGTTAAACAAAACTCCTCTGTTCCCCTTGGCGGTTCCTTGCCAAAACGCATGAATAGTATAATAAGATATCTTTAGTAGTGAGGGAAGTGACGTTTTGATTTAACCGTCTTCTTTTGATTGTCAATACTACAGTGAAAACTAGATCAAGGTAAAATAATATATATATTTTTTGACTTCATTTACTGTAGCACTGTACATAGTCATGGAGCCAAATAAAATATTTTTTTTGTAAGTTACCTTTCTTTTCATTGATTGACGGAATACTTTGGTTTGTTGTTTCCCAAGCAGGAGCCATTTTTGTCCTTTCTTGTGAACTGTGAAGTACAACTGGCACTCCTAAGGAAAGAAATTAAACAGTCTTGTTTCGTTCTAGGTTATGAAGAATTGCTTTACTGGACAATTGACTCTAATGCGGTGAAAGCAAATTGCTCGTGCTGAATTTCAATTTCGAAGAATATTATATTAGGGCAGTGATTCAAACAGTGGCGTGTGCTTTGATCCATACTTTCCTTTTTGCTGTAAGGCATCTAACTACAAAACAAACAAATTGCTTCTTAAATGTATCCACAAAGTTCCCAATGCTAACACGAAGGGAATATCAGAGATTTCATTATTTGATTTTATATAGATTTGTAGTTTATCTTTGAGGAAAAGATTACCATCAACTCAAGTTCATAATGTTAACTATCACATCAACTTATATATTTATAACTAGCTATATCTATATCTTTATTTTCTATATCTATTCTTCAGTTAAAAACGCTTACCTCGCTTTTCCTCCGGAAGCAAAACATATCTTTTATTTTGGGGCTGATTCATCTTTTCAGGGAGCGAAGGGACATCTACAGTGAAATATATTCTTAACCGTTAACTGTAGCATCAAGATAAGCTACAAAAAAATCTTTTTCATGCTACAAAAGCATCTTTTTCATTACCTAAAACTAGACCTAATATTTAAAATCCGATGAAACGATAAAAAAATTATACCGCTTGCATGGGTCAGTTTAAGCAAAGCCCAAAATCTAACTTTCTTAATTCATGTTAGCGTTTTTTTCGAGTGAGTTTATTATGCTATTTTTCTTTTTTCTTCTAATTTGCGCAGTTTTTTCCCCTCTTTTTATAAAAGCCAAGTTCAATGAAATAATGTTAAATCTTGGGCTCCCCTTTTTGCTAGCCCTGTAGTTATTCAGGGAGCCTGTTCCATAGTTTAAAATAAGATAAATAAGTAGTCAAAAATACAAAGGAAAAAATTTATAATGTAATGTAAAGGAGCAATTAAGTGTAAATTGTTTAAGTATTGGTAGAAGATTGATATCTATATATATACAGGTAGTCTTCTAATATCCGCAGCTAACATACTTGCATAACGGATGAGTGGGCTCGTGTCTTGTCTGTTTCTCCTGCTTCTGTCTGTTTTCGAAGGTGCATTTAGAGATTGGACTGACAAAACTGAAAGATTGAAGAATCATGACAAACTGTTAATTGTTTTGGCCCTGTTTCTGGGGAATGCATTTCTTATATTAAGTTATGCTACTTCGAGATATTTCAGCGCAAAGAGTAAACATAGAAGCTCAAGAGTACAAGCAAATTAAAACATAAAACTGTGCAAGAAAATGTTTCAATTGGGATTCTTCTTTATATACAACTTTTTCAAAAATGGTTGTCTCGTTGATTGAGCATTCGCACACTTTCAGTAAAGACTAAGATATTTGCAAGAGATATCTACTAGCTGGAATTTTTGTTTGTTGTTGACAATTATTTGATTGTCCAATTTATATGTTCCAACGAAGAAACACGCATTATCCGTTTGGTTTTGGCAACCCACAATTCAATTTGGTCTAGGTAAGCACCAAATTTTACCCTTTCTATAATGACAAATGGTTTGCAAACAATAGGATGACTTTAATGATATAATATAAAACAGTATATACTCTTATTTGTGAAGTGACAAAAAAACTTGAAACTAGTTACACAATGTAGCTCATTTGTCATGCAGTTTTCGATGGATGGGTGTTGTGACAAGGTGTTGCATATATTGTTTGGTTGCACAGTCAGAGAGAAGATACATGGTAGGAAATAATGACACAAGAGTTGTGTTTGCCTAAATGCAGCACTTCTATACATAAAGATCATTTTGAAAAAAAGTGTGTCGACTGAAGCAAGTTAGTTGATTTTGTGCGATTGTGCGTGAATCAAATGGTAAACTGCTTTACAAGAACTTACCTCGACCGTCTTTTGATATAAACCTTTGAAGTTGATGTTGTTGGGAAGCGATGTTGTTTCCATTTGCTGGTACAAGTATGACTATTTTATAAAAAAAAAACGTTTTATTAAAAAGTACATAGATTTTAAAGGATATTTATTGATGGAGTTTTGCCTAACCAAGGGGCTGGGTGTACAGCCATTTGTAATATTTTGTAACAATAATGGCTTTTACTCCTAATATCGTCGCGCTACAAGGCGAATTGCGATATTACATTACAGTATAAAAGGGAAAAATTTCTAGTACTTACGATTACACAGAGTAGAAGATATTAAAATTTAAAAATTGAAAAATGGGGCTGGGCCTTACATGTTTGATAAAATACAGACAAAAATAAAGTAAATAAATTTAAAATCTACAGTTATCTGTGAGCGCGGAGACACATTGTTGGAAAAAGGCTTTTTTTAAAATGTTTTGTTCCACATTTAAAAAGCGCTGGTCCATAACTGAAGGGCAACGAGCGGTGCACATGCCAGAGTCGCTGGAACCAAATGGCCGGTTTAGGCGTGATCCGGGTCTCTTGATAGATTCAAATGTGTTGGAGCACATTTAACAATTATACACGTGTGCACATCGAAATATATCTAACCTATTTTTTTCAAATTACTTCTTCAAGCTTATGCTCCTTTAAAAACCAGTTAAACTTTGAACAATACCTTGGATGGCCTGCTGGTCTGGTGGACTCATTTTGTTGTGAGGTCCATTGGGAACAGTTGACACGCCTAAATATATGTTTACAACAAAAAAGATGATTGAATTAAGTCAAATGATAATATTGATGATATATTCACATATAGAAACAACAATACTAACAAAAGGACAAAAAATTTAAACAACCACAACAAAAATATATTCTTACCACAGCTGTTAAACTTATGAGGAACCGTATAATTGACAGAGTGAGTCAAACACTGTGTTTAAATTAATCATTCGATGAGCAGAATTATAGTGCAATATTAAGTCTAAAAACTTACTCTGTACAGATGTGCTTAATGATAGATTGTCCGTTAATTGCTGCTGGTCATACGCTTTGTTCAATGCGGCCAATTTATGATCCACAGGTTGAACAGAAGCTGTTGGAAACAAAATTTATTATAAATTCAAAGCCACATATAGAAAACAAGGCGAGAATGATAGTTATCCAGCTTATCTAAACCTTTTATAGCAAGACCAAGGAAATCTGATTTGTTGCTTAAAAGTGAATAGTTGCTAGATTCGTTGTACTGTCTACTGCCATAGCGTTACTGTGAGAGTAGTTCGTTTTTGCAAACGAAAAGAGGGCATTTCATCGAAACTCTAACATACTTTCGATCACATAAAAACACTCGAGCCTTCTTTAGGCAGGAAGTTTAAAAGGTAATATCGACTGCTTCTTAAAGAGGGAAACTGGACCAAACTATATATCTTACTTTCAAAAAACATTTAGTTTTGTTGCTTAATTAAGGTACCTTTAAACAGTATAGATCGGTTAGAGGCTTGTATATATGGGTAACATCATAACTGTATTTTCATGGAAAAGTTATTCATTAAACTGTTAATAAAACTGATAATTATGTAAAATATCCGCTAAAGTTGTCCGATGAATCTGTTCATTAGTATTCTGATGTTTTGTTAAAACTATATGCAATTAAAACCACTTACGGTCGTTGGAGTTCGTTGTTGAAGGAATGTTGCGCTTTGCTTTAGCTTCTCTGGTAACAAAATAACACATCATTTTAAGCGATCGGTTTTAAATGATAAAAGATGATCAAGATAATGATTTGGTTTTTCTTCATGGCCATTAGCGTTCATGCCAACACGTGTGTGTGCTAAAATAGCTACCGTGGTTAAATAGCAAAGTTTTGCTCTTTGAAGCATCACTCTACCTTGCTCGACGATGCCACAATTTGCAGAATATAACACAGAGTATTGATATTCCAATGCCAGCACCAGCTGCACAAGCAGCAATAATAATAAGTTCAGTAGTTGTTATTGTACCACCTCCTCTTCCGTCTCCTCCTTCATCCTCTTCCCTTCTTTTGTGCTGAGAGAATTAGAATGGTGTAGTAAATTTTTTAACATTTTTGCTTGAAATATTAGTTATCACGAATGGTTCGTTTTTCTACTATTGTTAAAAATCATTCTTAGACTTTCACTTCACGACTGCTATCTAAGGCAAACATGACAAGTAAAAGATATAAGTTTCTATCTATTCATTTTTTACAATGAAAACAGAAATAAAGAAAAGTAGCAAGCCGACTCAATAAGAAACGTTTTTTCAAAAAAAGAGCTGTCCAATGCAGCCTAATTCGCCACACCGTTCCTTTATCTCAAGCCGGTGCCATGGCGTTCTAAGATATGGCAACAAATTCGAAAGATAGCGAGCAAAAAACGTAAGTGTACATAAGTATACATTTGCAAATCAAATCCAACTGAAAAATAGTTATACACGAAGTATTTTCTAAAACAAATTTTTAATCATATGAAGTTGAGATGAATAATAACTGAACCAATATTGTAATTATATTCGAAATAAATAAAAACGGCAATAATTGTTTTTAAAAATTATTTTCATTAAAATGCGAATTGAATGGTTTTGGTTTTGAACCTTCGTTAATTTCTTCTTACTACTATTTCTTTTGTTATTATTATTATCAGGGTTCTCGAAAGGGCGGTTAAAGTTTCGTAAAGTTTTGGTTTGCTAATTTTTTTCAGCGACTAGTATGTGTATACTTTTATTTTTATTATTATTATTATTATTATTATTATTCATCGATAAAAAGATTCTCTGGCTTTTGCATTGAAAAACATTGCAAGAATGTAAGCAGGTGTTTATAGTACCAAATGGCTTCTTTTATTGAAACTATAACTTGTATTTACTAACTAAAAGGGAAAAACATCTTTGATTTATATGTTAACTGTTGTACGTAGTTATAGTCTTTTTTATAAGTAAGCTGGAATGACATTCATAAATGACTATTTAATGATTTAGACCGTATATAAAAAACCCGTCCAAATTACAATCTTGAAAAAAATACAAGAAGAATATGCACACATACAATAACCATAGAAGAGTTCTTCTTTGTTGATGTTGCACTGGGGCTAAGCTGGTCCATTGTTTCCAGTGGGGCATCAGAGCTAGTGATTATTCTTTTAATAGTCGGTTTTGTTATATATGGCGTTGTGTTTATAACAGAAAGTTCACCTGAAAGTGGAACATTTAGCAATTCGGTTATTGGGAGTAGCTTTGTTTAAAGCACTGTTACACGAGGCAATTTTCTCCGTAACCTGCAATACAGTGCTGATGATAACGAAACATTGCAATTTGTTAACATATAGACGTTTGCAACTCTTCGCAACTCGCAAGGCAACTCGTTCTTTATCTCCAACAAAACTAAATACGACAGCGGCTTTTTGCAAAATAAAAATAAAAGCGCCATAATCGCGACAGGACGATGTAAAGCAGGTTGCAGTGGACTTGTTACACACTCAACTGGCTTTGCAACGTTGCAAAAAGTAGGAGACTGTTCAACTTTTTCTGCTTTTACATGGCTTTGCAAGTTGCAGAGATGGGCGTTACACACACAATTTCTTCTGTAACTTGCTTCGCAAAGGTGTTGCGTTGCAGGTTGCAGAGAAAACGGCCTCGTGTAACAGGGCTTTCAGCTGTTTCTATATTTCGTTAGTATGCTTATTAACGCGAGGGGCATGCAATACGTTTTCATTAAGTTTGAAGGAGAGCGATAACTAGAATGATGCGTTCGTTTCATTATCCGAGAAATACTTAAGCGTAAACAAAGTAACGGCTAAAAAGTCATCCTACAGTTACCCCTGTCGTCTCTCAAAAGTCCGGCCAAAAAACTCCAACATGTTATAAACTCTATAATAAATTTTCCCCCATGATATAGATATATTATGAACTGCTTTCAATTTATTTTGTCACTTCAATGCAGGTACAACTATTTGAGAGGACATCCATTAAAGAAGCAAACGAAATGACAAACATTCCAAAACCCCAAATCAAGGTAATAAAATACTAACAAAATATAAAATAAGAAACTATGAGATTACATAAAAGGAGTATGTGTGTCTTTTATCTTTTCAAAGTTACATTTCGCTTAGTCAGGGCCGTAGCAAGGGTAGGGCCGGGGGGCCCGTGCTCCCCCCAGTTTTTGTTCCAGCAAATGTGTCAAATGTATCAAGCCCAGCAAATTGCTCCAAGTTTGAGAAAAACTTGTCATATTTTACTAGTTTTAGACACTCTGATTTTGTTTCAAATGGCATTTTTTAAAAACCCAGGAAACTCGTTTTTAGACAAACTAATTTTCAAAAGGCTCACACCTTCGGCTCTTGGCAGTGCCCCCCCCCCCCCCAGTTTTCCTAGGCTTGCTACGGTCCTGTTAGTGTTCTGTTATTACTTCTTCAGGTTTGCTTTTTTTAAAGAAAATTTTTACTTAATTAACCAAACACAGTTTTAATAGTTCTAAAGTTATTGGTATTTCTAATACAAATGCGATGGCTAATTAGTCGTCATTCTTTGTTGTTAATAAAATTTTCTGTGCCAGCTGGAAATCTACTGATTCTTTGAACGAAGTTGTCTAGTTTGGAATCCCGGTTAGACATTTGCATTTCGTTGATAGAATCTCACATCTGCAGATTTAAAGAAATCCCATAAGAACCCTTTTACTTATAATGACATTTTTTGACTCGTTGATTCTTTTTTAGGCTTTTAAGATATAATCAAAATTTTTAGCAGTAATTAACCAATTGTAATAAACTATAGTGCTGTCGTAGTATTGTAACAAAGTTCTGTAAACATTGGTTTGCGCTGAGTCTCTCCATAATGTTTTTACTTGACACCTTAATTTATCGAAGAAAAAGAATTTCTGTCGCTGAGTTATATCTTTGTTAACTGGTACTCAATATACTTACACACACGTGTGCCTTCTAATTTCAAAACCAAACAGCTACAGTTTGTCCCAAGTTTTATTATATTTCCATCGAGTGTCTTCCTTAGCTGCTGTTTTATCTAGATAAAAAGAAAAGCACTATTGAAACTCAGAAGAACGTCAGTATCACGCCAAAGGGTTTTCTTGTAGACCGAATTTGGGATACTTCGGGTATAATTAATCAGTCAATCAACCATTCATTTAGTCAGTAAGTCATTCAATCAACTAAATCCAGTCAATCGGTCAAGCAAGTAAGTAACCAATTAAGTAAGATATACATTGCCGTATTTCTCCAAAATAAAATTTATCTGTTCATAATTATCTTTAAGCCAATAAATCGCTGACAGCTGCAAATAAAATGTTGTGTTCGGGTTGCGATAGGTAGTGCTATATAATGTTTTGGTAATCGACTCACCTCAAGTACAGCAGTAATCGCCTGACCTCGAAATCCAACCGAAAGGTTAAAGCTGGATTTTTGTGAAGGATCGACATCTTTCCATATTCCATTACAATCGAGGAACTTAACATAGTGTAATTTGCAAGGTCTCGTTACCCTTATAGGGTAGAGTGCTTCTTTTCTTACGGTCTTGATTTGGTTGTCAATAGTTGGTTGAAGAAACTGCAATGCACATTCTAGGAAAAAAAGGAACTAAGTTGAAGTCTCCATTGACGGTGTAAAACAGCAACTTGTTATGTCCACAGTTTTCGGGGTTAAATTTTACCTTTTTAATCGGTTAATTCCTGAAATATGTTATCTATTTTCAAATGGAACATTTAGGCATCGCTTGGGGAGCTACGAGGGTCGAAGCGTTTGTGGATGTTCTTGTGTAAAGTTTTTAGCCGTTTGCGAAGGGGGTAATTGCTTTCGACTTTCTTTCCCCTAAATATACTATACTACAGCACTGGAAATAATCTCAAATTACCATGAACAACAACAAATACCTTAGTAAGACAAGGGACAACTGGCACTGCGTGTTTATTTTATTACATATCAGTTGCAATTTTCTCTTAACTTAAACTGTTTCAATTTTCCATTCTTGCTTTACGCTTGGACTTTCTGTGTTTTTGTTTGTTTGTTTGTTTGTTTGTTTGTGGGTTGTTGTTGTTTTTGGGTAGGATACAGAGAGCAACCGTCCTCGATTGTCCCAGCGCCATATTGAACGCGCCTTCTTGCCATATTGAACGCGCCTTCTCGCCTTCTTAAACTGTTTCAATTTTCCATTCTTGCTTTACGCTTGGACTTTCTGTGTTTTTGTTTGTTTGTTTGTTTGTTTGT